>MJUU01072844.1:0-14706 GCA_002080025.1 Modiolus philippinarum
TTTCTGCTTTAACTGGAGGGAATGATTTGAAATTGAGCCTGAAGCTTAGAAATAATGAGTTGTATTGTGTAGGCGATTGTCAAGTTGGTATGACATCCACTTCCTGTTTGCTGATACTTTGATTTTTAGTTCGCCTCAACGAAGTTGAGGGGGACTATTGGAGTACCCCCGGCGTCCGCATCCGTGTCCGCGTCTGCGTCCGCATTTGGGTACATATCTTAGTAACTATGCAGTGTAGGGTCATCAAACTTTGCATGCAGGTGCATCTTGGGCTAACTCACAGCCTCCAAAAAAATTAGGTCTCTCTGACCTATATTTTCCGCTTGAGTGGCTTGCATTCAAATTTACATTTTAGTTCATATTTCAGTTACTACGCATAGTACAATAATCTAACTGTGCATGTGCATGCATCTCTGGTGGTAGGTCAGCATCCAGGCAAAATAAGGTCACTTTGACCTATATTTTCTGCTTGAGTGACTTACATTCAAGTTTACGTCCGAGTTCAGATCTCAGTCACATTCAAGTTTACGTCCGAGTTCAGATCTCAGTCACTGTACATGGTAGGATCATCTAACCTTGCACGTGCATGCAACTCTGATGGGAGGTCAGCATCCCAGCAAAATTAGGTCACTTTGGCCTATATTTTCCGCTTGAGTGACTTACATTCAAGTTTACGTCCAAGTTCAGATCTCAGTCACTGTACATGGTAGGATCATCTAACCTTGCATGTGCATGCATCTCTGATGGGAGGTCAGCATCCTGGCAAAATTAGGTCACTTTGACCTATATTTTCCACTTGAGTGACTTACATTCAAGTTTACGTACGAGTTCAGTACATGGTAGGATCATCTAACCTTGCATGTGCATGCATCTCTGATGGGAGGTCAGCATCCCGGCAAAATTAGGGCACTTTGACCTATATTTTCCACTTGAGTGACTTACATTCAAGTTTACGTCCGAGTTCAGATCTCAGTCACTGTACATGGTAGGATCATCTAACCTTGCACGTGCATGCATCTCTGATGGTAGGTCAGCATCCAGGCAAAATTGGGTTGCTGCGACAAAGTGCCACAACGAGGCGAACTTTGTAATCGTTGATTACCTACATGTATGTTTTACTATACGGTAACAGGGATGTATTATCCACACATTTTTACCATAAAAAGGATTTAGGGGTTTGAGGGTGCAGATTATACAACCCTATAACACTTGAGGATTTGGCCAAGTTCCACGAAGATAGATTGTTTGTCCCTGTTCAAACCAAACAGACTGTACTTAACATTGTGGATCTAATTAAATATGTTGGTTTGAATTGCACAGTGCCTTACAGTTATAAAAATGGGTCTTTCCTCCAAAAATGCTGTTTTGATGTCAGCACACGAATATTTTTATTAGCCGCCATTACTGTCAACAAACCATGTTATCGGTAAAGTGTTGATTTTTTTGACAATGAGCTATTTATATCATATTGCCTCTGACAACATTTAACTGCCAAAGATGCAAAATTATAGGATTAAAGGGCTTAGATTTAGGTTCCACCACAGTTTATAGGGAATGAAAGACATCAAATTAAATGTAAATTAAACACAGATATGACAGTCCGCACTGAACCCGTTCCAATTTTTCCATCGTACTTGGAACTTTCTGATTGATAAAGGATGTCATTTTTAGCTCACCTGGCTATGCCAGGGTGAGCTTTTGCCATCACTTGGCGTCCGTCAACCGTCCGTCGTGAACTTTCATTCAAAGATCTTCTCCTCTGAAACTCCTTAGGTGGTCCCTTCCAAAAAAGGTATCCGACAGGTCCGTACCTCATCCAAGATGGCCACCAGCGGGGAACATAGTTTTAACATTGGACCCTGTGGAAAAGACATTGAAAGATCTTCTTCTCAGAAACTACCAGTCCAATTATAACCAAACAATGGTCCTTAGATGGTCCCTTCCAAAAAAGGAATTCGACAGGTCCGTACCTAATCCAAGATGGCTGCCAGCAGGGAACATAATTTTAACATTTGACCCTATGGAAAAGACATTCAAAGATCTTCTTCTAAGAAACTACCAGTCCAATTATAACCAAGCAATGGTCCTTAGATGGTCCCTTCCAAAAAAGCTATCCGACAGGTCTTTTACCTAATCATAGATGGCCCCCAGCGGGGAACATAGTTTTAACATTTGACCCTAAAGACATTCAAAGATCTTCTTCTCATAAACTACCAGTCCAATTATAACCAAACTTAGTCACAGTGGTCCTTAGATGGTCCCTTCCAAAAAAAAAGGTATCCGGCAAGTCTGTACCTCATCCAAGATGGCCACCAGCGGGGAACATAGTTTTAACATTGGACCCTATGGAATATATATTCAAAGATCTTCTTCTCAGAAACTACTGGTCCAATTAGAACCAAACTAAGCCACAATGTTCCTTAGGTTGTCCCATCCAAAAAATGTATCTGGCAGGTTTATACCTCATCCAAGATTACCACCATCTGAACATAGTTTTTACAATGGCCCTATTGATTTTAAGGGGAACCTCTGCCCAAATTTTTGAATTTTTATTTGAATTGTGGTCTGAATGTTTCAATTTCAGCATTATGTATTACTTTGATTATAAAGGGAACCCCTGCCCAAATTTTTTTTTGAATGGTGTTCTGTTATGGGTTGTAATGGATGGTGGATCTTTCAGTTGCCATGGAAACCAAACAAGAATACTGTAATTTTAGGAAGAAAAAAAGTATTCTGCTAAATTTTATGTTTTGTTTTTCCTTTTGGAAATGCCTTTTATCTATGTCAGCCATGGTCCAGGTGAGCGATAAAGGCTCTTGAGAGCCTCTTGTTTTGGCCTTTTTATCATTAAATACTTTCAGAAAAGGCTTCAGATAGAGTAAATGAAGACTCGTGCAGTTGATAAACTATGAAAATACCGATTTGCAGATACAAAATAACTACGATCATAAAAATCTCCACATGGACTGTTGGTTAAGGTCCTAGCGTACTAAAAGTTTTTTTCCCTGGATTAGAAAAAAAAGGGCCTGGAGATTATACACAAATATGGATAATACATGGCCTTTTACAGTAAACAAAATTTTCATCAGATCTTTTGGCTTGTACTGTAGGGAATGATTTGAAATTTGGTCTGAAGCTTGGAAATGATTAGATGTATTGTGTAAGCAATTTCATCTTTGTCGGGCATCCACTTCCTGTTTTTAGATACTTTGATTTATACTATTATTAAAATTTTTGTCACAGACCATTTGGCTTCTACTGTAGACAATAATAAGAAATTTGGTCTGAAAGCTGAAAATGATGAGTTTTATTGTGTAACCAATTTTCAGTTTTGTTGGCGACCACTTCCTGATTGCAGACAAATTTTCGCCACAGATTTCTTTGCTTCTATTGTAGGGGATGATTTGTAATTTGGTGTGAAGCTTGAAAATGAGTATATGTATTTTGTAAGCAATTTTCAACTTTGTCGTGCATCCACTTCCTGTTTGCTGATACTTTGATTTTTAAGCATAAACCAAATTTTCTTCACAGATTTCTTGGCTTCTACTTAAGAGAATGATTTGAAATTTGGTCTGAAGCTTCCAAATAATGATTTGTATTGTGTAAGCAATTTTGTCAGGCGACCACTTTCTGTTCGCTGATACTTTGATGACTAACTATGAACCAAATTTCGTAAAAGATTTCTTGGCTTGTATCTTTGGGAATTATTTGAAATATGGTCTGAAGCTTGGAAAAGATTATTTGTATTGTGTAAGCAGTTTTCAGTTTGTCACTGAACTACTTCCTGTTTGCTGATACTTTGATTTTTAACTATAAAGCAAATTTTTGTCAAAGATTTCTTGACTGGTATCAGTGGAAATAATTTGATATTTAGCCTGCTAAGAAATGATATGGTTTGGTTAAACTTCAAGAAATCACCTGGCAAATTATTGTATCAACACATTAGTGCATTAAACATAATTTAAATCCAAACAAATATGATCATGATGATTTTTACTTTAGCCCAGAGTTTCAAGATTGAAATTGTAGGGGCATTCCGACAATGCCAGTTTCGACATTCTCTAGTTCTCTTTGTCAGTTTGTCAACATTTTTAGGGAAAAGATCCTTAACACTGCTGTTGATCACATAATTTGAATCATTCAAAGCAGCTTACATGTGTATTACAAGAATATATGAAAAAAACTACAAAATATTACGTAAAGTATCACAGTTGGATTTAATGAATTACATGGACATGAATACCTGATTAGCTGTAACATATAAATGTCTGTATTTAATTGGTAATTACTAATTTGTCTAGAGAATGCAAATGCTGTGCACATGCAATATTATTGCATAACAATCAACAAAATGATCTGTAAACCCTTTTCAGGGTTTATTCTAGAATTTTGAAAGCTTTAGTCACTTTTGTGGAGAGCGACAGTCATTCTTTTAAGCTCTATGTTTTAAAGATAAAGACTAAAACAGTACAAAAGATATATATATGTATATTATAGGAACAATTCAGATCATGTATTTTTGAGATCTTTGAGCTCCTTCTAATAATTAGTTTTCATTTGAACATCAACTTTTGATAGAGTAATATATAGAATGAAATTAACTGGGAATACAACGAGAATTTTTCAATCGAAATTGTGGTCATTTTTTACAGGTGAAAACAAGTAAAAGCATCCCCTCCCCCTTTTCCTTGATGCTCTTTTCGTATGCTGTGTATCATAGCAATGTATGATTTACAGCCCTCTGCTTTGATGTTGAGCTTATGCAAGCAGTACTTTGGAATAAAATTTCATGTTTATTATCAGAGGTTATATGTTACGTCAAAATTTAGTTGGAATTCTCTTCAATGGCAAAATGAAAGTTGAGAGGAAATCACAAAGAAGTTGTAATTTTGAACAAAGTAGGAAATGACTATGTACTAGTATTTGAATCAATATAAAATTGGAAAGGCTGCACAAAGCAACAGAATTTGTTGGAAATTAATTTAATATATATATATGGGAAATAACTCTGACATTGTGTAACTCTGTACATGTAATCCAAATTTAGTATATTCAATACAGGACCCTTACCAATATATGGCATTTGGTTTACAATGTGACATCTAACCCCCAGTTATATCATGACAAGGTTATAAATCATATTCACCAATACAATAGGATCATCACAGTGTGTTTATGCAGATTTGAGATAATATATTACATGTAGACCAAAGGACCAAAACGTGGTATAAGGTGCAGGTAGTGCAAAGTTTCTATAAACATTTCAGTGAAATCAGAATAGAAATACAAAAGATATCAAAATTTGGATTTCCAAATTTATACAACATGACCACCATAACAATATTTTTAAATTCTGCAATGTGTCAACACTGAACAATATGACATCTTATATATACTGGTTCATATATGCATTTAAAATACTCACTTGACTTATGCTTATGTTATATTCTACGTAAATATCATAATTTGAAATATAGGGTTGGTGGTTGAAAAATGCTTAAAAGCTTGGGATTAAAATCATGTGACATTGCTATGACTCTTTTTGCAGTGGTTAGATACAAAAGTCTTAGGATGGCTACATCTAGTATACTCAGGGAACAGAACTCACATTTACTCTGACTGTATTGATGGGTTCAAAGGGAGATTACTCCATTTCCTGTACGAGACGTATGCTAATATTCAGATAGAACAGTTGTTTAACATTATAATCGAGTTTCCTGAGTCAGAACCAGCCATAACAGATCTGAAGCTTTGTCTGGAGAAAACAGATTTAAGAGCACAGTTAGTTTCCTCACTAAAATCTGCATTAGAAACCAGGCTCCTTCATCCAGGTGAGAATTGAATTGTAGTGGTACAGAATTATACAGTGGAACTTCGATGGCTGCAAACACCCAAGGGACCCATGAAAACAGTTTGAGCTTGAGGCATGTTTGAGTTATTGTGGCCACACTAGGTTTTAACCATAAAAAGGGTACAAGATAACCATGGTGTTTGAGTTATTATAGTTAAAGCTATTGAAGTTCCACAGTATGTCTGAACTATAGTTTATTTTTTCTTCAGTTAAAGAAACAGCATTGTGAGTTAAGAGACACATAAAAATCTTTTATACGGCAAGGTGAAGTAGCAAAGTATAAAATATTTCTTCATGTCCTTTAACTCTAGCTAACTCTTTAGCCAAAATACAATAGCTATAAGTGATATTCCTAGGAAATAAAAGTTTAAATTGTATCTTAAATACATCATTTAATTCTATTTCAAAACTAGAAAAACTGTGAGCGAAGGTCACTAATAAATACCCCCACAACCCCATTTGATTCCAGAAATTATAAAATCAATCAAATCAAATTCTGAAATAGGAGGTGCACATCTACATTATGTCATGAACACTGTGCTAAGGTTTTATGAAAATATATTCAGTGGTTCAGGAGGAGTAGCTGATAAGAGATGGGTACCCACTAGTAATGTAATAAGCAAGTCTAGGTTTGGTATGGGAAACTCCAAAAATCAATTGAATTAAATTTTGAAATAGGAGGTGCACATCTACATTATGTCATAAAGACTGTTAAAGTTTCATGAAAATATATTCAGTGGTTCAAGAGGAGTAGCGGATAAGAGATGGGTACCCACTAGTGATGTAATAGCTAAGTCCATGTTTTGCTACAGGAAACCCCAGAAATCAATCAAATCAAATTCTGAAACATTCTGCACATCTACATTATGTCATAAAGATTGTGTTAAAGTTTCATGAAAATATATTGAGTGGTTCAGGAGGAGTAGCAGATAAGAGATGGGTACCCACTAGTAATGTAATAGGCAAGTCCAGGTTTGGTAGGGGAAACTCCAAAAATCAATTGAATCAAATTCTGCAATTGGAGGTGCACATCTACATTATGTCCTAAAGACTGTATAAAAGTTTTATGAAAATCTATTCAGTGGTTCAGGAGGAGTAGTGGATAAGAGATGGGTACCCCCCTTGTAATGTAAAGGCTAAGTCCATGTTTTGCTATGGGAATACCCAAAAATCAATCAAATCAAATTCTGAGGTAGGAGGTGCACATCTATATGATGTCATAAAGACTGTGTTAAAGTTTTATCAAATAGAAAAAAGAAGGGAAACGGGGAATGTGTCAAAGAGACAACGACCCAAAGGGGGGTAATAACAACTCAAAGCCACCTTAAGATCTTCAATGAACGATGAGAAAACCCCACACCCAACGGTAGGTCGGAGTTGGCCCCTGAATAAAAGAGTAATCAAGTTCAGCGAAATAAACATCACCCTAGACTCCTATAGACATAAAGTAAACTAACTAGAAAAAAGACGACACACAAAGGCTTAATAAATTTCCTGACTTAGGACAGGCGCAAACCTGCTGCGGCAGGGTTAAACTAGTTTTATTGGGCCCAAACCTTCACCCTACAGCCAATGTGATAAATCAAAAAACAATTATAACAACAGTAAAATTCAGTTGGCAACAGGACTGAGTCAATTGTGAAAAATTGAACTGAAAGAACTAAATATATGGACATAAACATGAAATCAAAAGAGACTACTAGCAGTTAACTGACATGCCAGCTCCAGACCCATTACCAACTGACAAAGTAAGTTATGTACCCCCAGTATACAGCTTCCACCAAGATCCCTTCCTGTGAGGAGTTTAGGATAATGATTTCATGCATATACCAGAATACATAACCGTGTCCATGCAATACAGATTTTAGAAATTTAGAAAATGTTTAGTTAAAATGCAAAGACCCTATCAAAAAATCAATGTTAATACCAAAGAAGGCCATACGTAATGACTTGACCGTAATTATAACCCTTATGAATTAGACGATTTAAAGGTTTTATAGGTTTGTTGGGCGAGTTTAAGTATTTTTTATTCAGTGGTTCAGAAGGAGTAGCGGATAAGAGATGGGTACCCCCTTGTGATGTAATGGCTTAGTCCATGTTTTGCTATGGGAAACTCCAAAAATCAATCAAATCAAATTCTGAAATAGGAGGTGCACATCTATATTATGTCATAAAGACTGTGTTAAAGTTTCATGAAAATCTGTTCACTGGTTCAGGAGTAGCGGATAAGAGATGAGTACCCTCAGGTGTAAGAGACGGACGGACGGAAAGACGGACGGATGGAAGGATGGACAGACGGACAACCCCATCACTATATACCCCGAACTTTTCAAGTGCGGGATATAATAAAGATTACAACAGGGCAGGGAGAAGCAGTTAAAACTGAATAACATAGAAACTTGTAATCTTTGAATCAGCTGGAAGAGGCAGGTCATTTTTGAAAAGTCAGAGGAGACAATGGGTATTGTGCATAGATGCAGAGTCAAACTTCTGTGGCTCGAACATCAATGGGACTGAAGAAAACTGTTAGGGATAGCAGGATGTTCAAGCTTTCTAGGTGGAATAGACCAATTTCCAATTTCTTTTTATGAATGAATTACCCCAATTGACCTGGGGTCAATCTGAGTAAATTGCGTCATGTAACATTGTGACATACAAAAATCTATATTGTGACATCTTAATTTTCCGGCAAATTCACCAATTTGAAATTCGTCTATTCTGTTCAAACCTAAGCAAAGAGATTGTAAAAAGTGTTGGAGACATCCATGATGTTCAATTCATTGCAGTTCAAGAGATCGAAGTTCAACTGTATAAGAAATACAATGTTATTTCACGAGGAACAATAATTTCAAAATTTGCTCATTGTTTCATGTATTTATCATTTCTTGAAACACAACAAATAGTAACCCTCCAGCAAGGCTTCAGATGAATTAAAAATCGGCAAACACAATGTACAAAAATAACCCTCTACAACACAATGTACAAAAATAAACCTGTACAAGTCATTGTACAAAAATAGCCATGTACAAGCCTCAAGAACCAATGTGTTGCATTGTTATATGTAGAAAAAAAAAGATTATAAATATTATAAGTATTTTTATGCAGAAATATTGCAGTTTTTAGTTCGCCTCAACAAAGTTGAGGAGGACTATTGGAGTACCCCCGGCGTCCGCATCCGCATTTAGGTATGTATCTTGGTAACTATGAAGGGTAGGGTCATTAAACTTTGTGTACAGATGCAACTTGGGCTATCTCACAGCCTCCAAGAAAATAAGGTCTCTTTGACCTATATTTTCTGCTTGACTGGCTTTCATTTAATTTTAGGTCCGAGTTGATATCTCAGTAATTGTACATGATAGGATCATCTAACCTTGCATGTGCATGCATCTTTGGGGGTAGGTCAGCATCCAGGCAAAATTAGGTCACTTTGACCTATATTTTCCGCATGTTCGACTTACATTCAAGTTTACGTCCGAGTTCAGATTTAAGTAACTGTACATGGTACAATCATCTAACCATGCATGTGCATGCATCTTTTGCGGTAGGTCAGCATCCAGGCAGATAGGTCACTTTGACCTATATTTTCCTCATGAGTGACTAACATTCAATTTTAGGTCCGAGTTCAGATCTAAGTAACTGTACATGGTACAAACATCTAACCTTGCATGTGCATGCATCTTTGGCGGTAGGTTAGCATCCAGGCAAAACTAGGTCACTTTGACCTATATTTTCCACATGAGTGACTTACATTCAAGTTTACGTCCGAGTTCAGATCTAAGTAACTGTACATGGTAGGATTATCTAACCTTGTATGAGCATGCATCTTTGGGGGGTAGGTCAGCATCAAGGCAATATTAGGTCACTTTGACCTATATTTTCCGCATGATTGACTTACATTCAAGTTTACGTCCGAGTTCAGATCTAAGTAACTGTACATGGTAGGATTATCTAACCTTGTATGAGCATGCATCTTTGGGTGTAGGTCAGCATCCAATCAAAATTAGGTCACTTTGACCTATATTTTCTGCATGATTGACTTACATTCAACTTTACATCCGAGTTCAGATCTAAGTAACTGTACATGGTAGGATTATCTAACCTTGTATGTGCATGCATCCTAGGGGGTAGGTCAGCATCCAGGCAAAATTAGGTCACTTTGACCTATATTTTCCGCATTATTGACTTACATTTAAGTTTAAGTCTAAGTTCAGATCTAAGTACCTGTACATGGTAGGATCATCTAACCCTGCATGTGCATGCATCTTTGGCAATAGGTTTGCATCCAGGCAAAATTAGGTCTCTTTGACCTATATTTTCCACATGAGTGACTTACATTCAAGTTTATGTCCGAGTTCAGATCTAAGTAACTGTACATGGTTGGATCTTCTTACCTTGCATGTGCATGCATCTTTGGGGGTAGGTCAGCATCCAGGCAAAATTAGTCACTTTTCTGTTTATGTCCAAATTCAGGTCTCGGTTACTGTACATGGTAAATATAAGATCATCTAGCCTTTGTATACATGCATAAGGGATGGTAAATGAGCAACCTGGCCAAATTGGGTTTCTGTATCCATGTGCCATAACGAGGCGAACTTTGTAATCGTTGATTACCTATGTTTTAGTATTAAAGTATTTTTATGCAGAAATATTGTAGTTTTTCAGCATTGCATAAAACAAATCAATGTTTACAAAAAAAAACATTACACACAAGACAAAAAAATATGGAGCTAGTTGATGATTTTAGATATTGATGAATTAAGCCATATCATTAATAACAAAGTATAAAAATTAATATCATTATTGTGTTAAAAGAATTATGACTTTTTTCCAGGTGTGAACACATCAGACATTTTAACAGCTTATATTGCAGCCATCAGAGCCCTTAGAGTCTTAGATCCTGCTGGCGTTATCTTAGAACTTGTTTGTCATCCAGTCAGGAAATATCTTAGGTATTGTACTGGATCTTCTCAAAGAAATTTTATTTACATCATGCATATTATTCATGTAGCCCTCACTAGAAAAGGTTGTTATCTTTTCCTTATATCAGCTCCACAGTTTATCGATGTGTAAACATGGTCGACTCACTCACAAACTGAATAAAGTCCAAAGGACTTAATGTTAAGTTTATGAGTGAAAGGCTAGGTTTACACATCCATAAACTCCTCCATCATTACTTCTATTTATATAATAAACACACATTTTATTTTGCTTCTCTTCATTTTCATTATTGCCTTCAGCATCTGTAACCTGTGGAGTTCCAGCATTTTATGTTGTGATGAAAAAATACTAAAAATTGAAATTGGCAAAAGCTAGCACTGGTATTTTGAGCCAAAATAGACTTACCGTTGTGAAAGAGTACATTGTTCAATGCGTTGACGTAATAAACAATCTAACTCAGACTAGATCTGTTGCTGCATGAAGAACTAAAGAAGACCGTTTTTACATTTTGTAGGTCAAGAGATGACACAGTTAGATGTATAGTGTCCAATCTGACCGATGATGGTAGTAATGAATTATTAGATGAACTAATTAAAGGACAGCCATTATTATTAGATGAATCTGGACATAGTGATAATGAGGATGATGATTGGGAAAAATGGATGCCTGACCCTGTAGATGCTGATCCTTGTAAGTAATTTCTAATGTTGATCAAAATATGAACAGTTTCAGGGTCACCATTCAGCTGCAAATACTCTTCATTTAAAAGGAATTTTAGTTTCCGACACATTTTGCCTATAAATCTGTAGGGGTATTTAACCACCTGTTGACCTGTTTTGTTTTCATAATTTGTTCTTAAGTACAGTTACACTTATTATAAAATCAAGCCAAGCAAAAAGCATTAATTGTGCAAATCATGGACATGATATAAATGTACATGAGACAAAACCCTAACAAAATATATGGTAAGGTTAAGCAACTAGAGCAACACTTTAGTTGTTCTTCTTCATTGTGAAGTCACCTTGTAGCCTTGAACAATCAGCAAACACTCTTATATTTCATACTAAATTCAATATTGCTCCTAGCACTGGTTTGAATTGCATTCACTCGCTAGATTTTAAAAACAAGTCCAAAACCATGTGTCTTTTGGTTATGGATTGTCAACAAACATAAAAATATCTGGCAAAGTTCTCTTACAAACACTGTCAACTGTTTCCCAACATTGGAACCAAAAGACAATACATTTAAATGACCTAAAGGACAGATGTATATACATATGTACATATAGTGGAGTATAAGCAGAAATTTTCAAGAATTTGTGCTATCTTCAAAGCTCAGTTTTATCCATATAATATTTATACCCCTGCAAACAAAGTTTGGGGGGGTTTATACCCCCGCAAACAAAGTTTGGGGGGGTATATAGGAATCACCCTGTCTGTCCGTCTGTCTGTCCACACTTCTTGTAAGCGCAACTCCTCTTAAACCACTGAAAGGATTTTGATGAAACTTTACACAAAGGAGGGACACTATATGGAGATGTGCATGAAGGAATTTAACATTGTCCGAAACCATCAAGTTGAGATAATTTGACTTTGACTTTTCCTAGATTCCCTATGTATGGGTTACCTCGTAAGCGCATCTCCTCTTAAACCACAGGAAGGATTTTGATGAAACTTTACACAAAGGAAAGACACGATATGGAGATGTGCATGAAGGAATATAATTATTGTCCGAAACCAGGGAGGGGAGATAATTTGACTTCGACTTTTCGTGGATTCCCTATGTATGGGTTTCCTCGTAAGCGCAACTCCTCCAAAACCGCTGAAAGAATTTGATGAAACTTTACACTAAGGAAGGACACTATATTCAGATGTGCTTAAAGGAATGTGATTATTGTCCGAAACCAGAAAGGGGAGATAATTTGACTTTGACTTTTCATAGATTCCCTATGTATGGGTTACCTCTTGAGTGCAACTCCTCTTAAAGCACTTAAAGTTGTAACAAAAAAAACGTAAATAAACAAAGTAAAAATGGTAAGGTAGTCCACAATTAAAAGGTAAAATTAAACAAAAATATACACACTAAAAAACAGCTAAAATATCCAAAACGGGTCAAAAGGAAACTGTGCCCAAGGTTTCGCCCAGTACGGCCTTCTTCTAGGGGCAACCGGGACAGAAAAATAGAAAAGGGTGTGGAGGATACAAGAGCTCTTGTATAGAAAAGAGTGTGGAGGATACAAGAGCTCTTGTATCCTCCACACTCTTTTCTATTTTTCTGTCCCTGTTGCCCCTGAAAGAAGGCCGTACTGGCCAAAATGTTGGGCACAGTTTCCTTTTAACCTGTTTCGGATATTTTAGCTGTTTTTTAGTGTGTATATTTTTGTTTAATTTTACCTTTTAATTGTGGCCTACCTTACCATTTTTACTTTATTTACGTTAATTTATGGCCATTGCACAACATATATTTTTATATTTTTATAAAGTTGTAACACACCTGTATTGTGTCCACACCCACTTAATTGTGTCCACATCCTCTTAAATTTGCACTTACCATATCGATTCAGGGTTCGTTGAGCAGGGGGTATATTTGGCTGCCATTGTTTCTCAAGCCTCGCCCACATCTACAAAAAAGGTGGCTGCATCAAAACTTATTTTTATGCCCCGCCCACGAATGTGGAAGGGGCATATAGTGTTACCCTTGTCCATCCTTCTGTCCATACGTCCATACGTCCATACGTCCGGTTAAGTTTTGCTTTAAGGTACATGTCTCGGAAACTGTAAGGTATAGAACATTGATAGTATGTCAGTAGGTAGATCTTTGATAGTACTACATAGTTCACTTGGCAGTTTGACTCGTTGACCTACATTTTACGCTTCAATGACTTTGGTTAAGTTTTGCGTTAAAGTCCATTTCTCAACAACTACACATTATAGGACAATGATGTTTCATCAAAATAATTACCTTGATGAGTACTACTCAAATCATTGACAGTTAGGTGCCTTTGACCTTCATTTTACGCTTCAGTGACTTTGGTTAACTTTTGCATTTAAGTCTGTTTTTCAACAACTATGTATTGTAGCACCAAGATATTTCACTGAAACATTCATCTATTGAAGAACTACCCGTTTCACTAACAATTGGGTGTCAATGACCTACATTTTATGCATGAATGACTTCGGTCAAATTATGAGTTCAGGTTTTGCGATAAATTTATTGGCGGGGCATCTGTGACTTACAGACACATTTCCTAGTTTTGCAAATTTCCACTTTTTTTTTCAGCTATAAGTGTACTTTTCAGCTATAACTGTACTGTAATCTCAAAATCATACCAAAACCTTAAGTGTTTGTTCCAATATCTTAGTAATTAAATTCAGATGTGTCAAAAATGTGTCATTAATTAAAAGTGAAATCTAAAGTAGATTTGAGTGAAATCTAAGAAACATTAAAATATAAATTGCCTGCCAGCATCTAATGTAAAATAAAAAGACTTGAGAAACAAACAGTTTATTTTGAATGGCCTTTAGTTTTCTCTTTTTCCAGCTACAACATCCAAGAGCAGACGAGCATCAGACATTATAAGCATGCTGGTCAATATATACGGCAGTAAAGAATTATTTGTCAATGAGTATCGGACATTGTTAGCTGACAGAATACTTACACAGTTTAATTATGAAATAGAAAAGGAAATTCGTTATTTGGAACTTTTGAAGTTAAGGTTTGGTGAAACACAGTTACATTATTGTGAAGTGATGTTAAAAGATGTAGCTGATTCTAAAAGACTTAACGCCAGAGTTACAGAGGCCAGAAATAAAAGTGGTGAAAGAGGGGTAAGATTTAATATTGTCTTAAGAAAAACAAAATTTCAAGGATAAAGTTACTGCAAACCAACCAATAAATCTGTTAATCAAGGTCATGGC
>MJUU01072848.1:0-18250 GCA_002080025.1 Modiolus philippinarum
AATCCGAAAACCCGTCTTGGAGTTATTGCCCTTTTCCGTAAAATTTTCGAATTTGTACATTTTTTATTTTTTATTTTAAAAAGTGTAACAGATAGAGGACAAGTGTAAATTGCAAAAATGTTCAGCATGTCAAGATCTTCCCTACCTGAAATTTTGAAGAAAATCCAATAACCCTTGTAGAAGTTATTGCCCTTTTTTCACGGAATTTTTAAAATTTTCACATTTTTCACTTTTATTTTGAAAACTATAGAAGATGAAGGTCAAGTGTAAATTGATAAAATGTTTGCCATGCTGTGTGGACTTCAAAACTGGTGTTGAAAATTGTTCGTTGACCGCCATTTTCAAAATGGCCACCAAAAAAGGCGGGGAAATTCAACATTGTTCGATTTCAATGAAATTTGGTTTCCAAATAGATATTGATGTTGTGACTTCAAAACCGTGTTGAAAATTGTTCGTTGACCTCAATTTTCAAAATGGCCACCAAAAAAAGGCGGGAAAATTCAACATTGTCCGATTTCAATGAAATTTGGTTTCCAAATAGATATTGATGTTGCGACTTCAAAACAGGTGTTGAAAATTGTTCGTTGACTGCCATTTTCAAAATGGACGCCAAAAAAGGCTGGAAAATTCAACATTGTCCGATTTCAATGAAATTTGGTTTCTAAATAGATATTGATGTCGTAACTTAAAATATGGTGTTGAAAATTGCCGTTGACCGCAATTTACAAAATGATGTCTCAACTTCAAAACTCGTGTCGAAAGTGGTCCTTAGCAAGAACATTTTCGTCAAAAAAGCCCAACAAAGAAATATAGTAAAACATGATGAGACTTAAAATACAGTTCAAGATATTGGTGGTGTTCAAACTACCAAAGTTTCAGGGATTGAAGTTCAACTGTAAAACTTACAATGTGAGCTTGATTGGGCCAACTGAAAGCCAGGTGAGCGATACGGGCTCCTGGGAGCGTCTGGTTGTATTTGCCTCGGACTTTATGAAGATAAATTATCTCTTGCTTCTCCAGCAATTTACTGACGTAGCTTGATCGGATTCATTACATAGAAAATGTTGTGAAAAGAGTGTCGTTAAAGCCATCGTCTGGCATTGTGACATTATTAACAGATTTATTTAAACAGCTCAACATAAATTAGATTTCCTAGAAAATGTCTGAAAATTTAGTCTGAAAATCAGCCATTAGAGTAATGGTTTTGTTAGTTTGAAACATTAACAGTCTAATTAATGTGCTGTTAGACAATTACATGACAAAAATGCAATTAAATGAATAATGCTGGATTACTTTGCTAAGTACACATGAATATGAATGAATGGTTTGATTTTCTTTATTCAAATGTACATGACACGAAATATCTATCCGGAAGAGTGAACCAAATTTTGCTAAAATTTTTGTATAAAACTCAATTTCTTTGATGTAAAATACGAATCAAGTTTATTCAAATATCTTGAGGTTTAAACAGTCGGGGGGCATATTGTTTTTGTCCTGTCTGTTAGTTTGTCTGTTTGTCTGTGCGTCCGAATCTTTCACCTTGGCTATAACTTTTGAACTATATATACTTGGCAGGTGTATAGGTCTAGTCAAGAGGAACATAAATATGCAAAAAAATTAGGTCAGGTGAAAGGTCAAAGTCACAGAGGTTAAAAAGGGGTGAAATTGGCTGTTTTCACATATTTTACTGTACAATCCTTATTATTTATCATATTGAGACGGGGTTTGGTTCATGTTATTGCTAATAAAATTAAGCAACTGTAACATGTCAACAGATTTGAGGTAGCATTTACCGTTTTTGAGAAACAAGCGGCCCAAAGGGGGACAAACAGAAAAAAAGGAATTTTTAAAATTTTTGTTTGATCTTGATGCAGTATTTTTCTGTAGGTTTCTTATAGCATGTTTAAACAGATACTTTCAACAATTTAAACCATTTCAATAAACAAGAGGCCCATAGGGGCTTCATCTGTTTCAGAAAAAAAAGGGTTAAATTTGGTGTTCTTATGATAATAAACATTTTTTGAACTATGCAAGATAGACTTTTAATACTTGGCAAGTGTATAGGTCTTGTCAATATGAACATAAATATGAAAAAAAAAAAAAAAAAATAGGTCAAAGGTCAAGGTCAAAAAGGGGTAAAATTGGGCATTTTCATATATATTTTACTGTAAAATCTGGGGCATACGTAGTGTTTCACAAACACATCTTGTTGAAAGTAGCAAAATCTTTGTCTCTGAAACTGACAAGTCAGGGAAATGTTCAGCATTTGTATTTTATTTCGTCAATTCAGATAACAGTCAACACGACTTCATGGATATATATGATCTGTGGGTACGAACATCTGCAGCTAGATTTTATGTCTTCATATTAATATGAAAAAGAAAGGAAATGGGGTAAATGTCAAGGAGACAACATCCCATATCTAGGTTAAAACGACCAAAAACAAAATATCTAGGGGTCACCATATGGTCTTCAACACAGTGAGAACCTCACACCATATAGTAAGCCCTAAATGGCCCCCAAAAGGTAAAAAAGTGAATAAATCAATGGAAAGAAACCACATCCAATAACCCAAATATCAAGAAACTAAAATTTTATAAGAAGACAAGGACAAGCCAATGACCAACATATTCCTGACTTGGGACAGGCGCAAAAATTGCGGTGGGGTTAAACTCGTTTTCTTGGATCCACACCCTCTTCCTATGTGTGGTGAATGGCTAAAAATAAATACACATAAAGACTCACAGTAAAAATCAAACTAGAAAAAAGTCCAACTTATTAAGACGAGTACCCTTACAATGAAGTACATAAAACATGAAGACAATACACACAGGTACTGTCCGGACAAATGCTCGCAGTTACTGACAGCTAGCTAAGGACATAATTTCCGTTGACTATGATATCAAGCCTTCTTACATATGAAAATTCAATTGAAATACTTCTAAATAGATTTGGTATAACAACGTCATCAATTATGAAAGAAGAACATGATATTGTGCAATGCCAAATACTGCGAACATGAAAAATTGTTTAAATTTAGTAATGGTGTAAAGCATTTAGGAGATGATCACTATATTTTAAGATTTAACAACAATGCTGTATTTATATCCTTTATGAATAAGTTTGTTCAACGGATTAATAAGTTTGGAAGGACAATTTTTGAATTTATGCGCTTTGTAAAGGATATTGCCATAGAAGTTTGGATGTTAAATGCCCTGATGTATAAGAGCCCTGCACATAGAATCAAATTTTCTTAATAAGTCAATGTATCTATGATAAAATTTAGAGAATGTTTTTATCAATTTCTGATATTTAAACCCTTGATGCAGAAGTTTTTCAGTGAGACAAAGATTTCGGTCGTTGAAGTCAGAAACATTACTACAAACTCGTGCATATCGAACAAGTTGTGAAATGTAGACCCCGTAAGAAGGGGCTAGCGGAACATCGCCGTCGAGATGGAGGAAACTGACTATAGGGAATGAGAAATCATCCCTTTTATAATAAACCTTAGTGTTCAACTTTCCTTGATTTATTGATATATCAAGATCAAGAAAAGGAGTATAATCACTGCTGCTATTGCATTTATTTAAAGTTCTGCAGGATAAATTTCATCTGTAAATTTAGAAAATTCAGGATTATTTAAAGCCAAAATATCGTCCAAATATCTATATGTATTGTTAAATTTATCCACTAAATGCTGTTTAGAAGGGTATTTTTGAATTTTTGCCATGAATTGTGACTCGTAGCAATAAAGAAATAAATCTGCTATGAGAGGTGCACAGTTGGTACCCATAGGAATCCTATTTTTTAGTGATAGACTGTATCACTGAAACGAACAAAAATATTATCAAGAAGAAAATTTAATGCTTTTATCATATCCTGACAAGTCCAGTTGGTATATTTGTACATAAGTACATATGTCATTTTTCTTTAAATGATATATGCACTAAATAAAATGTGATAGGTATCAACTGTTCTTTAATACGGCCGATTATCAAACGGCTGTTGACAATGAATTTGTTATCAACGACCTAGTTTCCATATTTTTTCGAACGTTTCGTTTTATTTTTTGTGTATTTGGTGACCGTAATTTGTTTACAAAATTACAAACAAAAAATATAATAGATTCTTTTACCAATAAGGATTTATTTCTTGCGAAAGGGATAAAAAGGATATTGATTGTCAAACATTAGGAGAATTGCCTTGATAACTCCAGGTCGACCTCTTGATAAGTTCGGGTCAACCGGATATGGCTTTAACGGAACGGCTTTCTAGGCTGAGATAGGGAGAGGGAAAGACGATAAGTATATATTTTGACATCTGTTTATCGTAAAATATTATCCCGTGAGTCAGAATACGAAGCCCCAAGCTTCATATTCTGGCGAGCGGGGTGATATTTTACAATGTTCCATCTTTCAAAATTCAGATAACTTGTCTATCGTCCTTTTTTCTACATTTTATACAATATTTTATAAGGTTTTGTGTCAAATTCTCCCAAGGTTGTGCGGGAAATGAGGTTCATTCACTTTTTTAACAAAATGAGAAACGTTTTGTAGTTATTTTATGAATTCGCAATATTTTTTGTCGGCTAACGTTATTAAATTCAGAAATGCTTTGATCTACCCATAATAGCTCATCGAAATAAAGTCGGTTTTTCATTGCAGAGCCTCTCCATTGATAACGTTTATCTTCCAGTTCCTAGGCACTTTTATGACGTCACAATGAAAACAGAATGGTGGCTCCGCTGAAGTTATCAGCGACCTAGTTTCCCTAGTTTTTGGAACGCCTCGTTTGTATGTTTTGTGTATTGGTGACGGCAATTTGTTAACAAAATTGAAAACAAAAAATATAATAGATTGTTCATCTAATAAAGATTTATTTCTTGCAAAACGGAGTAAATAGATATTTGTTGTCAAACTTTGGTATATTTCCCGTGATAACTCCAGGTCAACCTTTTGATAAGTTCGGGTCAACTGGATATGGCTTTTGTGGAAGTGTTCTGCAGGCTGAGATAGGCGCAGGGAAAGACGGTAAATATACCTTATCAGTGTATGCTGAAAAAATATTTTTGATAAAAACCGTGTATGCTTTGGGATCTGAACCTACAGCTGTCAGCACAATTTCTACAGCGCTAACTTATTGAGCTGTTGGAACACTAAATATCTATTGCTTACTAAAAAGTTTTATTTCTTCTTTGCATTCAGTGAAAAAAAAAGATTAAAAAAAATCCTTGCGGCAAGCTGGGCTCGAACTCACATCTCAAGAGTAGTGAAGCGTACGATTTGTCCAACCCCTTTACCGATTACGCCACGGCGACTTTGTAACACAAAACAATTTTTTATTTACTTATACTTGTTGAGGGTACTGACATTTTAATTGAATTTGAAAACAAATTAATATAAATGAGTATTACTGTCTTACAAGCCAGATACAGTACAAGTGTAACAAAATAAAGTCGGTTTTTCATTGCAGAGCCTCTCCATTGATAACGTTTATCTTCCAGTTCCTAGGCACTTTTATGACGTCACAATGCAAACAGAATGGTGGCTCCGCTGAAGTTATCAGCGACCTAGTTTCCCTAGTTTTTGGAACGTCTCGTTTGTATGTTTTGTGCATTGGTGACGGCAATTTGTTAACAAAATTGAAAACAGAAAATGTAGTAGATTGTTCATCTAATAAAGATTTATTTCTTGCAGTAAATAGATATTGGTTGTCAAACTTTGGGATATTTCTCAGTTCTACAGAATAATTGAGATATATTCGAAGTTAACTTAGAGAGGCTCTTGTATCTACAATTGAATTTGAGATTTTTTTTCTGCACCAACTATATTTATGAATCTGTTGTGTGCAAATTGAATGGTGCAAATATTTTTATCTTAAAAAAAAATCTTTGCCGTGTTCATCCCTCAATTAGTTCGTTCACCAATGATTTTCCTTATTCAGCTTATTTTGATGTTGGTTTAATCATTTAAGTGCACTAGTGCGCATTTATTTACTTGTTATGGCAGAAGTTATGTCATTGGAAAGTCATATATCATTGGAAAACAAACTACAATTGAAACCAAACAGAGTCTACATCAAGACTTTGACAAATTGTTTCCATGTCATTTAAAAAAGTTTTTAAAGTGATAATGGGATAATGATGCCATGTCTGGGAACAAATACTAAACATGTTAAAACTTTGTTTTTGGCTTGAATTATCACTATTTTATCTGCAGTTTTCCTAACTAATGAGCAGCAGAAAATCGATCTGCATTTGGATTGAAGAAACACTTAGTGTTTAAATCGAAGGACAGTGATCTCAAGAGCTTCAGAATACTAAAATACCGAAGCTGCATTATATATAATAAATTTAGTTATGTTGTACACGTGTTTCAAGGAGTACATGTAATTTCTCATCAGCAACAAATAATATGGTAATAAATGGTAATAAAATAGTCAAACAAGAGGCTTTCAAGAGCCTGTATCGCTCACCTGGACAATGGCCAATACATAAGTTCAATAAATTTTCAAACTATGTACATAAACATTTATGTTATATGATCCAACTTTAATTAACTATTTTCCCTATTGCATGCCATCTTGGATAAGGGATGGATCTGCAGGACACAATTTTAAAGAAAATTAAGTGTTGTGCCAAGTTTATTTCCAACTGGCCAAATGGTTTTAAAGAAGAAGATCTTTGAATGTACTCCTATATTAAACTGTTTCCCATTGGTAGCCGATTTGCATAAATTGCAGACTTGAAGGACATCTGTTTTGAAGGGGACCATCTAAGATACATTGTGATTAAGTTTTATTCTAACTAGCCAAGTTGTTTCAGATAAAAAAATCTTTGTATGCTCTTGCCATACAGTCGAGTAATAAATTAAGTTCCCCGCAGATGGCCATGTTGGATGACATATAGGCACCAAAGTCACAATACTTAGTCAGCACCTCATAAGCATCATTAATGCCAAGTTCTGTTCAAATCCATTCAGTGGTTTTCAAGGTTTATTTCATCAACTACTCACTAAAGGCAATCTATGAAGATGAGAAACTGCTTCAACATTCATGTCACTACTAAGTTTGTAAAGATTAAACACTGATGTCCCTGTACGACACAATACATTTATATGGGAAAATCATTATGACATGAAATAAGGTAAAGATTAAGAAAGTATTTTTGCAAAAAATTGTAGGAATTTGCACAAAAACGCTGTTTTTGCTCTTAATTATGGAAGAATTTTTTTTTAAATAAAGTGATAGCAGGGAATTTCTCTAAAGCTTAAAAGGGAAAATTTAACCAAAGAAGATTTGAACACAGAATTTAAAGGAAAATAACCAATAAACCATATGGCATTGAAAAAAAAATGGTGAAAAACGGTCAATAAATCATACACAGGCCTTTGGATTTTCTTAAAAATTTCAGAGTATGTAGATCTTGATATGCTGATCATTTTTCCAATTTACACTTTACCTCTATCTGTTACAGTTTTTGAAATAAAAAATAAAAAATGCACTACGGAAAAAGGGTTATAACTCTCAGACGATTTTTCCGATTTTCATCAAAATTGCAGAGCAGATAGATCTTGGCATTTTGAACAATTTTACTCCTGTCAGATGTTTGATATCTGCAACAGTTTTGGAGTTATTTGCCAAAAACAGATTTTTACCCCTATGTTCTATTTTTAGTAACAGCCGCCATGTTGTTTGGTCCTCGGACTAACCGAACACATTTTTAAACTACATACCCTGGTGATGACCCAGGCCAAGTTTGAATTGGCCCAGTGGTTTCAGAAGAGATTTTTAAAGAAAAGTTTACGATGGACGGACGGACGACGGACGCCAAGTGATGTCAAAAGCTCGCCCTGGCATACTGTATGGTTGTTATATTTCGCGGGGTATTAATTTTCGCGCTATTCGCGTTTTCGTCGATAAGCGCGAAAATTTATACCCGCGAATATTTATCAGTCGATATGAATATAAATGAACATAAAGACTTTTACTTAAAATCCGCGAAAATAAAACCCCGCGAATAGATCAAACATTGAAAACCGCGAAAATTTCGTACCGCGAATATAAAGCCCTATACAGTAGCCAGGGAAGCTAAAAAGAAGTACTCATTACCAACAATATCGAAATAGGAGCCCAAATCCATTTCCGAGGACATCTACCGAGTGCCAGTAATTGTTTAGCGGATTAAATCCTTTGATTTTTCTTTAATGTAGAAAAAATGTTTTTGGTTATTTATAATGTCAGTGCTAAATGGTCAGTTAAACAATAGTCTTTACGACATTGTAAAAGAACATCAGGAAAATAAAAAATAATGATGGTGCATTACATGATACCCCGCCACGTTTCAAAAATTTCAAAGTTTAAAGAGCCATAACTCCAGATCCCTGTCGACTTCTGAAGCCAAAATTATACTTGGGCTGTGTTTGATGGTAAACAACTTGCATACCAAATTAGAAGACAGTACACACAAGTTATCAGTTGGAAACCCTAAAATTTGCAAAATTTCAAAGTTTCACGGGCATAACTCCAGAACCCCTCGGACCCCTGAACCAAAAATCGAACTTGGTCTGAGTTTTGTAGTAAACAAGTTACATACCTAGTTTAAAGACAATAAATTATTTCATTCACAATTGCAAGTTATCAGTCGGAAACCCTAAAATTTGCAAAATTTCAAAGTTTCAAGGGTCATAACTCCTGAACCCTTTAGACGTATAAACCCGAAATCAAACTTGGCCTGAGTTATGTGGTAAACAAGTTACATACGAAGTTTGAAGTCCTTATGTTATTTCGTTCACAAGTTATCAGTCGGAAACCTTCGGGGGACGGACACACGACTGGGGATATCACATAATACCTCGCCACTACGTGTGGCGGGGTATAAAAAGAAAGGAGTGAACTCTCAAATCAAAAGAAAACAAAAACAGCATTTCAGATGTTACCAAGAAAAGAGACAACACGAAATAGACAAATTAAATAAACAAAATTGTACAAGAACACAAAAAACTTGAGCACTGATAGTATAAATACCACAATAACTGGGCGTATTATCAGATGCTCCGTAAGGGTAAGCATGGCATGTTCTGCTTCACGTGTGTAACCAGTCAACTCTAACAACAGAAGTCCGGTTCGTCATAGTGGTTTGTCAATTCGGAGATAAACTCTGGATCTACTCAAACATGTGTATTCTCATTTGAGAAATAGAAATATTGTAACGATTTGTCATATACAAATGTAATAGCAACTGATCATCTTTTGTTAAATAATTTTATCAGCCATTTTAGCAGATTAAGAAAACTGTCAGGTAAAATCGAAATGTTTTATTTATTTTTGATATTTGTCTAGTATCGTATTTGTTTTCTAATATATTCTGAAAATGGCTTAAAATTTTATTTCTACATTCTGCCGAGTTAATAGTTTTCACCAAACTTATTCTTCAATTACATATCTAGAATTAATTTGAAGCTTAAATGTCCTTTAGTACTACATGTAATAACAGATATTACTTACAAGTTGTAACTAAAAGATAATAAACCCAAACTCCCTTGTTTCACACAGAAAACAGTTCTAAAGACCTGGGCGTAATTTCCCTTAACATTTGGAATTCAAATTATCGATAGTCACTATTTTTACTAAAAGCAATACAAGGATATATAAAGGTAAAGTTTCAAAGAAAGTTGTCTTTTGGAATTAAATAAAATTTATCGAAATTGGAATCAAATATTTTTGAAATTTTATTGGTGAAAATATTTGTCCTAATCGAAACACATTATAGAAGTATGGTTTGCTAGGTAGAATTTAAAAAAAAAACGGTCTTTGATACTTTCAGGAAAGTTACCAAAACTGGAATCAAATATTTTTGAAATCAGTTGGTGAAAATGTTTGTCAAAATAGAAACAAATTCTAAAAGTATGGTTGCTGAGTAAATTTCCATAAAGTGGTTTTTGACACTTTCAGGATATTGAGCAAATTTACAATTACATTCTAAATATTCAGAATTTCGTTTTTTTCCAAACACTAGTCAAAAAAAATGATTTTAATCTAAAATTTAAAAAATATGATTCTGACATTTTCAGGAAATTTTCCAACGTTGGAAACGGAATCAAAATTCTGAAAGCTTATTGCTCATCTACATACTATATGCAACAATACTGCAACAAAAATTAAATCCATAAATTTATAGGCCTTTCGAAAAAATCATTTGGTCCGCTCTCCAGTTTCGGCATCGAAATACAATGAAACAGTTCCGGTAATGAACCAAACACGGCAAGTGTTGTTAATCTTGAACACAGATCATATAACAATGTTCATATTTAGATTACTATGTCATTGTTTACTGTGACACTGTACTAATTAATTTATTCAGGATTTAAGCTGTGTATTGTTAGCAAGCCGTGCGAGTGATAACTCGAAGCAAAGAGTGTTTGTTCCTTCAGTTTTGGGAGATTTCCAATCCAGGAAAAGATAACAACATTTTATGGAAAGGGCTAAAAATGTACATGTTGTAGGTGGAGTTCGCGTTGCATGCATCATGTTTAAAAAACACATCATGGGGCCTCTTGTTTGCACCAATAACAATTTCAAAAAAAAAGTTTATTGTGCATCTGCTGCATATATGCAACAATTCTATACAAAAACTTAAACCTTAAATCCCAAAATGAACGAAGAGTTCCACTGACAAGGTTCATCTAACAGACAGACAGACGGACGGACGGGACCAAAACTATATACCAACATTTTCTTAAGAAATTACGGCCATAAAATGAGAAAAGAAGGTAGATTTTGATACATTATTATATACTAATATTGCATGCAGGTACTCTTAATATTAAAATGTTTGATAGATAGTCTGACTGTAGTGATTTTAGTACACAGCCTATACTTGTACGGTGAAATGATTTCAATAACTGGTATTATGTTATGTTATTCAACATTTTCAGTGGTATATATAAAGTTAAGCAGTGATATTATAAATATATATCGAATTTACTTCAAATTTATTTCTTCAGATGACCATTTGGACAATTAGATCTAATCAAAAACCACAAGATGCAAAATATCTGACAGAGAACAACAGCCACAATGATTTAAGCAGAGAGCCAAAAACAGATAAGAAAACATCTTCGCTTGAGAGGGATGCCCTTTATTTTCGAACCGAATTATATATATTTTTGTCTTTCAATCATTGTTATAAAAGTCGTAATTTCAAAAGTGACAAACTTAAGAAATCCGAATCATTGAAAAAATTGAAAATACAACCAAAACAGAAGTTGTGTGTGTGCACATTTTCATCGCGTAAAATATTAGTTAAAACCTAGGAGAGGAGTGAATGACACACAATGTGTACCCCGCCAATAAAATACTGCTGAAAACAACATAAACTGTAAAGTCAAGGGAAAACGTAAGAAATGCAACCGAAATATAAAAAATAATAATAAGAAACGATGTTAAAACAATAAGTCTCAACAAACTTTGTTTGGGAGACTTAATAAGGAGTCAGGTCGATGCGTAAAAGCACCTTAGGAAGTATTAGACGTTTTGATAAAAGCTGCGAGAGGAGTTGATACACATACATGTATGAGTACTCTTTAGTCCTGATAAACAGAATAAAACATATTTATCCAAGTTTTGATTACGGGGATATAACTTAATATTTAGCTCACCTGACCCAAAGGGTCAGTGTGAGCTATTGCCACCACTTGGCGTCCGTCGTCCGTTAAACTTTTAACATTTTCATCTTCTCCTCCGGAACCACAGAAGCAAATTCAACCAAACTTTACAGGAATGATGTATTAAAGGTCCTTAACAATTGCTCATTTCGTTCCGATCCGATAAAAGACATGGCCGCCATCACGGAACATAGTTTAACATTGGACCCTATAGGAAAATCACATTTTCATCTTTTACTCTGAAACCACTGAAGCAAATTCAACCAAACTTTACGGATATGATATACTAAAATTCCTTCACAAAAATAGCTAATTTCGTTCCGATCCGACAAAAAAAAACATGGCCAACGGCATGGGATATAGTTTAACATTGAACCGTATGGGAAAATCACATTTTCATGTTCTACTCTGAAACCACCAAAGCAAATTCAACCAAACTTTACAGGAATGATGTTCTAAAGGTCCTTAACAGAGATTGCTCATTTCGTTCTGATCCCATAAAAACATGGCCGCCAGCACGGAACATTGTTTAACATAGGACCCTATGGGAAAACCACATTTTTCTTCTCTACTGAAATGGTTGAAGCAAATTGAGCCAAACTCTACAGAAATGGTGTACTAAAGGTCCTTAACAAAAATTGCTTATGTCGTTCCGATCCGATAAAAAACATGGCTGACGGCATGGAACATAGTTTAACATTGGACCGTATGGGAAAATCACATTTTCATGTTCTGCTCTGAGACCCCCGAAGCAAATTCAACCAAACTTTACAGGAATGATGTACTACAAGATCTTAACAAAGATTGCTCATTTCGTTCTGATCCCATAAAACATGGCCACCAGCACGGAACATAGTTTAACATAGGACCCTATGGGAAAACCACATTTTCATCTTCTCTACTGAAATGGTTGAAGCAAATTGAGCCCAACTTTACAGGAATGGTGTACTGATTTCTCATTTCGTTTTGGGATGTATTAAAGGTCCTTAACAAAGATTGCTCACTTTGTTACGATCCGACAGAAAACATGGCCACCAACACATAACCTAGTTTAACATTGGACCCTTTGGGAAAATCACATTTTCAACTTCTCCTCTAAAACCACTGAAGCGAATTCAACCACACTTTACAGGAATGATGTACGGAAGGTACTTTACAAAAAAAATGATCCGACAAAAACATGGCCTCCAGTGCAGAACATAGTTTAACATTGGAGCCCGGTATTAGAAAACCATCTTTTTCATTACAAAAATTACTCAATTCAATAGGATCAGACAAAAACACGGATACTTATGGAGAACATATACTTATGGAGAACATAGCTAAACATTAGACCCCATTGGTAAAAACATCATATCATTTTTGGTCATGCATTTTGTCAGGTGAGCGATACAGGTTAAGTCTCTGGGCCTCTAGTTAACTTTTGTCAGTCCGTTTTCGTTAATATAAAAGACGTGCCACTCACTCGACGCATATGTAATAGTGAAAATACTTATTTGTTACAGTATTTCACATGTAAAAAAATTAGTCATAAGACACAAATTGTATAATTATTGTCCTCTTTTAAGAGCTAGAAATGAGGAAAACAATTTTTTTCACAATGTTAAGCAGGTTTGAGTTATCTTTTCTTCGGGAAGTTAGAGCACAAATTTAAGGATGTAGTAAGGTGAAAATAAATAAATCTACAATTTTAAATTGATACCATGAATTGAAAGAGCATTGGTAAAGGAATAAGTCAGCTAAAAATATTGATAGGCTATGGGCCTTTTTTTAAAGATATTTCACGATTTAAAATTTGGCGGGAAAAGCTCTCTTGGACTTTTATCTTAGTATAACATGGAAAAATTACTGATTTCTTTCACATGGAAGGAAAATCTACAATCTACTGAAATCTTGGTTACTGACTTTAAATGACCTACTGAAGACTTTGATGACTAGAAAATTGGGTGTAATGGAGCAAAATATATTACATAGTAATAATGGGAAAAATCCGAGATATCCGAATGACTTTTAGGAATTTCAAAAACCTCGCCTTACTACATCTGATTCCTTAATTCCATTTGTAATAGTTACTGTTGAAAAATATTCAACTGGCTGTAAATTCAAACGAAGTAGGGGGTCGCATGTTCATTTCGTGTAGAAATCTGATATCTTTGGTGAAAGCTGTGAGATGATATTACACAAAGAAGGTACCGTTCGGACAGACTGAAACCTATATACTCAAAACTTCATTGCAAAGGGTGTGGTACTCTTTGTGTGTATGTATTAAAATAGTAGGGCACTTTTAACAAGAAATGACAACATTCGAACATTCTCGATCGCCAGTCCTGTTTTGGATTTGTTTACCGGTTAGCTAGAGAATGTACGTGGTTTTCCCGTAGTAGTGTGCTGTCAGATTACAAAATAGCGAAGTTACCGTGAATTTAGTTTCTGCATATGCACATTTCGACAATTTATGTCTCTTCAGTGCAAATCAAATCATCAAATCAGTAAGTATGAAACTAACAAACCTAACTTAGTACAGTGCAAGCTGAGATTCAATATTTAAAAATATGTCGAAATAAAAATTCTACTTAATCTTTGTCAAAATGTCAATTGCTTATTTTTATCAATTTTTTTAATAGAAATAAAATATATTGTATAATTGCTATGAAAAATTATATAATTTTTTGCTAATGTTTACATGTACCCTTAGGGTAATAGAAATATATCTATAAAAGTTGTCTATAATAAAAGCAGTCCAGTGCAAACAAACGTTGTAGATTATGAAATGAAATTAAAGAAAATGAGTTTTGGAATTATCTGGTACAACATTATGTTAGTGCCTTGAGACTACTAAAGTATCATATTGAAATTTATTGTAGTCGTTATCATGTCAGCAGGATGGTAATGAAACGAAGAACATCTCAATCAAAGTCAAATAATTTAATGCTTCGTAATAAATTAAATATAATTATCTTTGATTTACAAAAAGTCCAAAGTTGCATAACAACGATGCATTTTGTTTATGCTGTACACGTATTTCAAGGAGTAACCTCTAACCAGCAGTATTAGAATCATACAATCACGTTTCATGCAATGGGCGATACCTTATTTATTGCTCCATGGGATCAAGTTGAAATTTTCTGGTCAAAATTCAATTTTTATTGCGGATTTTTTTTCCCAAAAAAATCGTTAGTTGTTTTGTTAACATGACTAAACCTGACACCAGAATCACTTTTTATGTGCTCCGTCTACAGGGCTACCGGGTGCGCCAACGGTAGATAGATAAGGAAGTTCCTTTTTGTGGTTTAGTCGGGCATTAATACATACAGACTGGTGATAAATTACTGTAGACGAATCGTTTGGAGAAACGCCATGCTCCATGGAATAAAGTCTCTTGTATATTTTTCGATATAAGAGCGGTTTTAACGCGGTTTTATAGAAATCTTCTGTCCTTATATATCCCTACCCTGTTCCAGTGACAAACATAGCTCATTGTTCCAATTGTCTCTTTAATATAATATTTAAAAGTACATGTAAATTGTTCTCGTCCTGCTGTAGGTGAAATATTGCTCGCTTGACTTAAAATTCAAAGCTGTCATTCACTCAAAATAATAATATCCTGAAATGAGACTGCTCAAATAGAAAGAAATAATGTATTTGTTCAGAAAATATAATAGTACTTCCACATCTACATGATATACAAAATTGACATCATTGTAAACTGTCCCGTAATCATGTGTTGTCCTTGTTTCTTGATGTTTTCCAATGTTCACGTTGTGCCTGGACTGACGGCCTGGTTCTCACTTTGTTATTGGATTGCCGATTTATTGTAAAAATCCTGATTTAAACTTCCTCTCAACTCAATATTGTCAAATTTTCAGATAATGCTTCTTCGAGATGCTTTTTTTACTGTGTGGTAATTTTTTTTGGGGGNGGGGGGCTCGTTATGTTTTTTTTTGTTTCTTATGTATGTGTGGTTTATTAACACTTCTAAACGGACACGGAGGAAATCGCAAGAAAGGGCTAATCATAGTAGACCTCTTAGGTTTTGGGTTTTGGAATCTGATAATAAGCATGTTCAGAGACAAGAAATATTCCGTTTTGGGTCTTGCATACAAATTGTAATGTTCATATGAATCGAACAAAATTAAAATGTTCAGGTAAATGTTAAGGACATTAAATATATATTTAAAAAATATATGTCGCAAAGGGCCTTAATTTTGGGAGTTAACGTCTTTAAAAGAGAAATAGTATCGCCAACGACCTAACACATGATCACTGTAGTAACCATTTGTATACCAATTTTAATTTCTGTAGATTTTTATTTCAATAGCTTATATGTCTTCATTACAGTTCAAAAAATAAAAGTAGATTAGTAACGTCGGTATTTAGTTATCAAAACATTCGGAAGACCATACAACGGCAGATGTATTAAACAGAAGGCAAAAAGCCGATAGGATTTTAAGCAAAAACCAAAATAAGCCAGGGAGATCCTCCTTACATCTAAACAAATTTTACACAATTTTCAAAATAAAATTTGTTTTCGGGAAAGCGCTTCAGTGCTGACTACTGGAATGGTGAGTTCCCTGAAGGACTAATATAAATCAGCCGAGTCATTGACCAAGTACTTATAAATAACTAAATACCGTCAAACGGAGTTACTTTAGGATTAAGCACAGTTTCAAGGGAATTTATTGGAGTAAAAACGGAACCACTTCACTCAAAAACAAATAAAAAAAAGGACTTCTTTGATATGTTTGTGAATAAATTACAGAATACTGACGTCACTGTTAATTTCTTTTCTGCATAAGCGCATTTCGACAACTTATGTCTCATCAGAACAGAAAAAACCAAAACAAAGTCCATTATGATTGACTTGGTCCCGTTTATACTCCAATAAATTTCTTTCAAACGGTGTTTAATCCTTATAATTCTTTTAATTTGGTGATTTATAATTAACTTCTTATATTATTTAAGCCAATTTTAAGTTTTTGTTCTATCTGATTGTTTTGGCGTATGAATTTAAAAGGTGAACTTAAATGTAGTTCGGTCAACGTCGTCTATCGGAAAATAAACAACTTTAGAAATTGCTACCAGAAGATAATGAAGCCTATCATTTAAGCATATTTCTTAATATGAAAATTATATTAGAATTATTGTAAATTTAGTTTTTGTAGATGGCATTTCTACATTTTATTCGATTTCAGTGCAGATCAAAATTAAAAAAAAAAATGATATTAGAAACGCAATTGGTTTCCGTGTCAGCACCGCAGTACTGACTACTTAGATGATGAATACCCCTAGAGAGCAGAAGCATCAATCCAGTGGTAAAAAGTATTGAATACAAAAAATACTGAAAATTTAGTTTATGCAGATGACAATTTTGTTCAGCGCAGACCAAATCCGAAATATGGAGATAAATATGAAACTAACCTGACATTGTTCTTACTAGAATTTATATTAAATTTGGTCTGACACCGATTTTATTTTAAGAGAAATTACCGATATGATTTAAATAGAAAAGCCAAGGAGAGAGCTATGCACGAGGGAGATACTTGTATAATTTTAAGCAAAAATTCATAAATTTAGATATTGCAAGTTTCCAAATAAAATCTGTTTTATGGCCAGCACCGAGGGTTAATGAATAAGTGACAACTTGTTTATTTAATAGATTCAGTGTTTAATCTCAGACTGATACATACCGAATTCGACTAAAATATGATTTTTTGCATAGTCTGAAATATTTCTCACACGAGGACGCGGTGTGTCTGTATAAGATCACCGGACGGCCGGAGGCCGGAGTGGTGAGCTTATATAGACACACCAGGTCCGAGTGTGATAACTAATTTATATCCCAGCTAATTTTATTAAGTGAAGAAAAGCCGATGTTCATTCCCAAAAATTTTATTCCATTCTTATAATGTCATGAAATAAATATTCTATACTATAATAACAATATATATATTTATTGTGTCCCAAAACGATTCTTTATATATGATATTTTAACTTAAAAAGGCCAAAGAGTTCGTGATGTAGTAGGTAAGGCAGAAGTTCAGTAACAGAAACAAAGCTGCTTTGAATTCCACTATTGCTGGGGTGTATGGAGGGGGATTTCCGCCACCAGAGAAATTCTATGCTGTAAATTTTATCTTCTCTTTTTATTGTTTTCACTTTCCATATCCATAATTCTGCATTTTCTATATTTTATATTATAGATTCTAGGATATTAATTTATCATATTTTATATTCTTTCTTTAAATGTTCCTATTTCATCCCGACTTCTGCAGTTTTTATATTTTATATTATTGTTTCTAAAACTCAATTTGTTATATTTTATGTTCTTTCTTTAAATGTTCCCATTCCCATGCTTTGTTCGTTAAGTTCTAAATTCTTCTTTCACGACATTATATCTACCGTGTTAATTTCGAAAAATTTCATGTTTTATAATTTGAAAGAGAAATGTTCAAAGTAAGTATTCATTGTGCATCATTCTTTAACTTTTATATTTTATCTTTTAACTTTTGTCTTTGTATTTTTGTTTTTATGTGCTTAAAATAAACGTGGCGGAAAAAACGCGTATGATTGAGTTATGACAACAGATG
>MJUU01072848.1:21195-39718 GCA_002080025.1 Modiolus philippinarum
AACACTAGCGCCATCTGTTGTCATAATTCAATCATACGCGTTTTTTCCGCCACGTTTATTTTAAGCACATAAAAACAAAAATACAAAGACACAAGTTAAAAGATAAAATATAAAAGTTAAAGAATGATGCACAATGAATACTTACTTTGAACATTTCTCTTTCAAATTATAAAACATGAAATTTTTCGAAATTAACACGGTAGATATAATGTCGTGAAAGAAGAATTTAGAACTTAACGAACAAAGCATAGAAATGGAAACATTTAAAGAAAGAATATAAAATATAACAAATTGAGTTTTAGAAACAATAATATAAAATATAAAAACTGCAGAAGTCGGGATGAAATAGGAACATTTAAAGAAAGAATATAAAATATGATAAATTAATATCCTAGAATCTATAATATAAAATATAGAAAATGCAGAATTATGGATATGGAAAGTGAAAACAATAAAAAGAGAAGATAAAATTTACAGCATAGAATTTCTCTGGTGGCGGAAATACCCCTCCATAGGGGTGATCCGATTCACATCACCCCAGTTAGAACAAAAGAGCTGGGATGTAAGAGTATATTACATTAATTCATCACATGCAGATTATACCTCAGGGTTTTTGTAAAAGTTCAAATGTCCGGAGCTCTCTTTTATATTTGTTCTTTGTCTAAGTTTCTTTCCTCTATTTAGATAAAATGTTTAGACGTTTAATTTTTGCATTTTCCTTCTTTGGTTTGTTGCTTTGGTATATGATTTGTAGATGCAGAGCGATAAAAACATTCCTATACCTTCAACGAATTACACATGAAAAAAATCTTCAATTTTAAGAATTATTTTATTAAATGCAAATGATATCAACACAAGACCGCAAGTCCTAATGGGGTGTTCTTAAAATATTAGGCTCATCAAATATCGCCTGCGATTGTTGCAAAGCTTAAACATTCAGATAACGTTCAAGTGTCCAAATACACTGAATGGGGGTAAGATCAAAATGACCGAAGCGAATTTTCAAGAGCCAAAGTCCATGAGGCAAAAGAAAAAGTAGGTTTGAACCACCGGAAAAATTGTCGACAGCAATGGTCCTGACTTGGTACAGACATTTTCAAGGACATCTAGTTATAATTGTATAACTGGAGTATGGGCCAAACCTCCCTTTCCATTGCGATATTGTCTGGTAGCAACTAAAACAATTGCTAGTAATATGTCGCAGACCGTAAAAAGAAATGATCACCCCAGTATTAAGTAATACAAGAATCTTAAATGAAAATTCGGACTGAAACTGATATGTATTAAAGAACTTTTTTAATGATAGTACGCGACTAAATTTTTTGAAGCCGTCATTAAAAAGGCGGTCACGAAGATAACTATGGCTAATGAGAAAGTGTATAATTTGTTTTAGCTCTCACGTAACGAATCTACTGTGACACATACACTCCGTAAGCAGGAGAAGTTGGAATATAGCTGTCCGTGTTGGGGAAATTGATAATTTTGAAACTAGAATTGTCTGAGATGACCTTTTTCGTCAAATTCGAAATAAAAATCCAAAAAAAGATGTTGGTCTTGTGGTTTCTGTCGTTTCCTGTATCTCTAGCTCTAGAGGATATTTCAATGGGGTCCATTTAGCAAAAGATGCATTATTAATGACAGCACATAACGTATCTACAAGTGAGATTGAAGAATCTGCCATTTTTTATTTTATGATCTTTCACGAGTCCCTGAAAAAATTCAGTTTTGTAGGAATATAAAGGACAAGTCTGCGAGTAGAGGACCACAATTCGTGTCTATTGTTATAACTACTTGCTGTTGATTAATAACATGTCAAAATGTGACAAATATTTTATCAATAAGAAAATAAAGCACACTGCACACCTGTTTTTAGCGCTGCTTACTTTTCCTTCGAAAATGGGTTTTAAAAAAAGGGTGGATTTATAACCAAATACAATTTTGTTTGAATCGGCAAAGGTTTTTGAACGATGTCTTTGATTCGTGATTTTACTTTATCACGAGGAAGCATGGCATAGAATGAGAAAATTAAATGTTTTAGAAAATGAATTGAAAGCACAGATAAAGAACATACCTTGAGCAACTGACCAATTCCAGTATTGATCTTTGTCAAATGTAAATTATATAGTAATTTTATTCAACAACACACATATATATTATTGAATTATTATATTGAATTAACAATGAAAAGATATAGAGTAAATGCACATGTGAAAAAGTCTCTAAAGTACATGATTAAAACAAGCAATGGTACAACGCTTTTATTATTCTTCTTATTTACATCTGTTTTAATGTGATTTTGATATGGTTTTGAAATAATGGTAATTTGTATTATTTTTTTTTACTAATTTGTACTTTATCCTTAGAAAATACAAACATGTATTATTGCAGTTGGGGTTAACGTATGTGTTATGGTCTCATGTTTACTTACTCCATATCCTTTCGTTAAATATTTAATACAGGCGTTTGTCTTTTAATGCATTGTGGAGTTGGTAAAACAATTCCCCGTGTTAGAGATGTATGCACTTTATTTTTCTAAGATATAGTGTACTTGAACATGTGATTATATCTCATCTGTACACTTTGTTCAATTATGTAAATTCTAAAACCTAAGGTTTAGCTCCCTCCATCTTAGTTTTGATATTACTGATTTTTCAGATTTCGTTTAGTTTTATGCATTTTACACTTTTTTTAAATTATGGATTTCTAGTGCTGCTGATAAGGAATAAATTTCTTAAATGGCCATACAGCTCATTGAAATTATTGCAGCTGGAGTTGACGTTTGTGTCATGGTCGCTTGTTCACTTACTCCATATCCTTGTTAAAATATATCGAAATTTCTCAAAAACAAATGCAGAAAACTTACTCCAGTGTAAACAATCATTACAGATTATAGAGCGATGGTAACAAATTGTGATTATGGAATTATCTGGTACAGAATTATGTGAGCGTCATGGGACTAATTTTAGTCATTAGTGTTGCGAAACGATAATATTTAAATTAAGGTCAAATAGTTTTGCGTCAATTTTTAAACTCTTCAATATCAGATTGACGTCGTATCTTCTGTCACTAAATCACGTTTCATGCAATGCATCATATTCTATCTACTTCCATTTATTTTGAGGTCGCGCTTCGCATGATGAGTGTTTTTATAAATCATTTCTTCAAAGCTCTGTCCTTAGCTGAGTTTGGCTTTACATTTAGATCATATTGGTTATTTGCTCTCTATCAGTTTTTAAACATCTTTGAGTTTATGGTATTCAAAACGTTTAGATTTTATCTGCACTGAAGAGCAATAAGAGAAATAAGTTGTCGAAATGCGCATATGCAGAAATGAAATTCACAATAACTTCGGTATTTAATTTTTTCTTTCAGATTATTACTTAAAATAATAACATTTCAATTGAAACATGGTGGTAAGCCATTGAAGAAGTTATTACTTTTGCATTTGCAAATGTTAATGATTCAGTAAAAGGCACAAACATGTCTAGGTAAAATTATAACAGACAGTTGTCGATGGGTAATAATAGACAATTATATCCCATCACAATACTTATTCTATCTACGCAATTATGTACATTTGATTGCTATACCTTGGCGATAATCTGGTATTACTTGAGATTTTTAAATTAAATTTTTGTGCACTCTGTACGATGACACGACATATTTTCTACCGGAAATTTTATTGAAATAAATTATATCAGGAAAAGAAAATTATTTGCGACTTAATGATCAACAGGATAGGAAAATAAAACTTTTTGTTCTTTAGACATTTCCAATATCATTCAATTAAATGTTTTGATCTTAAGACACTTGTACCAATGTTAAATTCAATTCTATAATTATTTTGATATTTCCAACATTAATTAATCTGTCCTAATATGATGCAAGTGAAATTGAATTTATGAAAATTAGAGCAATGTTTTAAAGCTGTCCGGAGCATAAAATAGTTGAAATTTTGTATGAAAAAAATAAATATCATTGTCATGATTTTGTACGATTGTAATGTAAATGTTATGTATCTTATACCATCTTATACCATCATGAGCGGATTTGTAGGGGGGGGGGGGGCTGCGCCCCTTTCACTGTAGAAAAATGGGGGAATTCTCTTTCATACTACTTCTACCGCTGTTGTTGTAAAATATCTTTACGAAATGTACTTGAAAATGAAGTATTTTTACAATTTCCAAAATGAAAAATATAAGTTATTTCCATACAATTTTCAGGAGTTGTGCTCCCCTTTCTACACCCATGGATTTGCACCTGGCAATGAACAACCGCAAGAAATTGTTGTCGAGGGTTGATAATTCATAACTGTACCCCAAAACAGTACTTATTCTAGCTATCCAATCATCTACAGATGATTACGATACCCTAACGACAGCTTGGTATTATAGGGAATTCTTAAATTATATTTTATTTCCACTTTTCACGATGACACGACATATTTTTTACTTGAAATTTTATTAAAATAACTTATAACTGGAGAAAAAATAATTTGCGACTTAACTGTGCCATAAAATTGGAAACTAAAAAACATGTTGTTCTTTAGACATTTCCAACATCTTTAAATTGAATTTTATTATTCTTGAGACAGTTATACTAGTTGCAAATTCAATTATATAATTCTTTTGATATTTCCAACAGTTTTTATCTGTCTAAACAAAATGCAAATGAAATTGAATTTATAAAAAATAGTGCAATGTTTTAAAAGCTTAGTCCAGCATAAAAATAGTTGAACTTTTGTATATTTACGAAAGGATATGGAGTAAATGAACATGAGACCAAAACACATATGTTAACTCCAACTGCAATTATTTAAATGAGCTGTATGGCCATTTCGGAAATTAATTCCTCATCAGCAGCACTAGAACCCAAACAAAGGAAATCCATATTAAAGAAAATGTTTAAAATGCATAAAACCAAACGAAATCCGAATGATCAGTAATATCAAAATATAGCAAAGGACAAAACTACGATGGAGGCAGTTAATAATTACATAATTTTAGATAACAGTAATTGAACAAAGTGTACACATGAAATATTATCTCATGTACAAGTACACCTTATCTAAGAAAAATAAAGAACATACATCTCTACCACGGGGAATTGTTTTACCAACTCCACACTGCAATAAAAGACAAACTCCTGTATTAAATATTTACGAAAGGATATGGAGTAAATGAACATGAGACCATAACACATATGTTAACTCCAACTGCAATTATTTTAATGAGCTGTATGGCCATTTCGGAAATTAATTCCTCATCAGCAGCACTAGAACCCAAACAAAGGAAATCCATATTCAAAAAAATGTTTAAAATGCATAAAACCAAACGAAATCCGAATGATCAGTAATATCAAATATAGCAAAGGACAAAACTACGATGGAGGGAGTTAATCCTTTGGTTTGAGAATTACATAATTTTAGATAATATGATAGTATGACAAAAATAACTATATACAGAAAATACATAAACAACAGTAAATTTGGTTATGCTGAACACGTGTTTCAAGGAGTAACCTCTCGTCAGCAGCATTAATATCAAATAGTATGGAAAGCCGTGATCCAAACGTTGTCATGCTTTTGTGCAACTGTAATGTACATAGTATGCATCATACGTCATCAGGGGCGGATTTGTAGTGGGCGTAGAAGGGCGAAAAAAAATTGGGAATTCTGTTTCAGACTACCTGTATGCTTGTAGTTGTAACCCATCTTTACGAATTGTACTTGAAAATGAAGTATTTTTACGATTTCTAATGAAAAAATGAGTCATTTCCATACCATTTTCAGCAGTTGCGTCCCCCTTCTAAAATAATGGATTTGCCCTCGGCAATGAACGATCTAAAAAAATTGTTGTCGTTTGTTTATAATACATAATTGTACCATATAACAGTACTTATTCTGGCTATCAAATCATGAACATTTGATGACGATAACGTGGTGTAAAGGAGAATTATGAAATTCAATTTTATTTTATTTTTATACGATGACACGACATGTTTTTTTACTTGAAATTTTATGACAATAACTTAGAACTGGAAAAAGAAAACAATTTGCGACTTAAATGTGCCATTAAATTGGAAAGTAAATCTTTTTGTTCTTTAGACATTTCCAACATCTTAAAATTAAATTGTATTGTTTTTAAGACAAATATACCAGTTTTAACTCAATCCTATAATTATTTTGATATTTCAAACATGTTCTACTGTATAAATAGAACGCTAAAGAAATTGAATTTATAACTAGAGGCTCCCAGGAGCCTGTTTAGCTCACCTGTATATAGCAGTGGTACATCCATGCAATAACATCGATTTTTAAATACATTTCCTATGAGGACTAAAGTTAATCAATGGGACTGCTGGCGGTTATCTTGGATAATGCATGGACGTGTCAGACAAATTTTTTACTGAATACCACCCAAGGACTGTTATGACAAAGTCTGGTTGCAATTGGCTAATTTGTTTCAGAGAAGTTGATTGTTAAATGCATTTGCCATAGGGTCTAATGTTAATCAATGGACCCCATTGCCGGGCATCTTGGATTACGCACTGACATGTCAGATACAATTTTCAGCTAAAAATTGAGCTACTTTGTTAAAGTGCGATTTTGGTCCCCTAAGGTGCCTTATAGCTTGGAAACGGTAAGAGCTACGCAAAATCCGTTGACATACTACCGAAAGCTCATGTCAAGAGGAATCCAAAGAAAGAAACATCATCAAAATCCGATGAAAAATAAAAAATTGAGGTACTTTGTAAAAGTGCGATTTTGGCCCCCTTAGGCCCCTTATAGCTCGGAAACGGTATAAGCTACGCAAAATCTGTCGACACACTACCGGAAACTCATGTCAAGAGGAATCCAACAAAAGAAACCCCATCAAAATCCGATGAAAAATAAAAAAATTGAGGTACTTTGTAAAAGTGCGATTTTGGCCCCGTTTGACCCCTTATAGCTCGGAAAGGGAAAAAGTTATCCAAAATCTGATAGTTGTGCGTCATGTTTATTTTTCATAAGCAATCCAATGAAAAAAAACTGCATCAAAATCCGACTAGAAAAAAATGATTAAAATTTCCCATAGGGTCCAATGTTAATCAATGGGTCCCACTGGCGGCCATCTTGGATTACGCACGGACATGTCGGACACAATTTTTCATTTACACCAGCAAAGTACTATTGTGACAAAATTTGGTTGCAATTGGCCCAGTGGTTTCAGAGGAGTTGATCTTTAACGACGGACGACGGACGGACGGACGGACGGACGACGACGACGGACGCCAAGTGATGGCAATAGCTCACATGACCTTTTAGGTCAGGTGAGCTAAAAACTAGTGCAATGTTTTAAAAGCTTAGAGCAGCATAAAAATAGTTGAACTTTTGTATATCAAAACAACTATCATTTTCATGATTTTGTGCAACTGTAATGTAAATAGTATGTATCGTACGCCATCAGGAGAGGATTTCAGGGATGTAGAGGGGCGTGTGCCCCCTTTCCATTCCAAAGAAAAAAGAGGGAATTATGTTTCAGACTACCTTTATACCTCTAATTGTAACATATCTTTACAAATTGTACTTGAAAATAAAATATTTTTACGATATCTAATGAAAAAATTAGTCATTTCCATACCGTTTTCTGGAGTTGCGCTCCCCTTTCTAAAATCATGGATTTGCCCCTGGCAATGAACAACCTCAAAAAATTGTTGTCGATGGTTGATAATACATGATTGTACCCCATCGCAGTACTTATTTTATCTATCCAATCATATACATTTTATTACAAGACCTTGAGAATAGTTTGGTGTAAAGGGAAAATTTCAAATCAAATTTTATGTGCACTCTAAACGATTACACCGCAGATTTTTTTACTTGAAATTTATTACAATAACTTGGAATTGGAAAAAGAAAATAATTTGCGACTTATATTTGTCATAAAAATGGAAAGTAAAACTTTTTGTTCTATAGACATTTCCAACATCTTAAAATTAAATTTTATTGTTCTTAAGACAGTTCTTTTGATATTTCCAAAATTTTCTAATCTGTCTAAACAAAACGCAAAATAAACTGAATTTATAATTTTATATTTATAATGTTGAACTTTTATATGACAAAATAAATATCATTGTCATGATTTTGTGCAACTGTTATATTCATATTATGTAACTGACACCATCAGGGGCGGATTGTAGGGGTGTGCGTAAGAGGGCATAAGCCCCCTTTCACCAAAAAAGAAAAAATGGTGTGGAATTATGTTTCAGACTACCCGTATACATGTAGCTGTAACATATCTTTACGAATTGTACTTGAAAATTAAGTATTTTCTCTGGTCAATATCAGTTCCTGATATATCATTTCTTGGTGACCAGAGTTGTGATCGAACCTTAATTACTCATTTATCATTTTTTGAGCAGAAGAAGTTCTTGATAGTTGTAAGATTGTAGGCGTCTTGTGACATTGTTTTTAGTTATTTGAAATATAATGTGTCAAATAGTCAGATAAAATTTACGATTGAGATAAATAAAAAGAAGTATTAACACTAATTACATACTATTTAAAAACCAGGTTTAAAAAAAAATAAGTACGTATCCATTGCAGACCTGGGGTAATTAAAAAATGTAATTGTAATTCACTGTAATTAATTACTTTCTCTTATGTAATTTAAAGTAATGTGTAATTGAGAGAAAAATTCAATTACATGTAATTGTAATTTACTTAATTACTGGGCTTAGAAACCATGTAATTACAATTACTTTTTCAATTACTTTTCAATTACTTGTGAACAAGTTTGATTTACATGTATTTTGAAGTTTCTTTGTATAAACATGATAAACTCAAAGACTTCTTTTTCAAATAACATCTTAAGGCTAAAGATATAAAAAAAGTTTTGATTTTCTTAAATACTTTTGTAATATTTCCACTTACATTTACACTTATTTTAAAATAATAGTAATATATGTATGTTAATTCACTGAGTTTAAGGACTATCCTACATGTATATTTGGATGTATGGTCAAAAATTTGAATTTGAAATACATGCTGCCTATGGATCAGAACTGGGACTAGTTTTGTGTGTCAAACATTACTTTTTTGTGTGTTTGGTTGGATTAGGCAGTAATGTTTTTTAAAAAGTTATTTTCCACTTGAATTCCAAAAAATCAAGATAGGAATTTTAGGGCAAAATGCATACATTGCCCAATAATTATGCAAATTACATCCAGCTTCGTTACTCATATGAAGGTTAATACATAGTTAGCTCAATATTAGATGATCTGTAAGGTGTTATGAACCTGAAGATTTGAATTTCAAGTAAAACTATTTAAACTTTCCAATATATTGGAATTATTTTGCAAGTACATATCTTTTTTATTAAATATTTTTTTACCAACAGTTCTTTTAATGCAAAAGAAGGATAGATTGGCAATAAAAGCAAACTAAAACATAACATTTCATTAATATATATATATATATATATATATATATATATTTATTACAGTGAATTTGTAAAATCTCTGAAATAATGAGTGATTTTGTAAAACCACTTACCATTTTAGTGATTTTATAAAATCCCTGAAATTCTTGTTAGGGATTTTACAAAATCACTGATTAAATAGAAAACCGATTAATTTTTTCGGGGAAGATGTTGGTGTATTTAAATAAATTTACAAACAGAAGTGATTATTACAGGTATACAAAATTGAAATATTTTAACCAGATTTTACACAAAAGTAGCACACGCCAAGTTTTCTACCCTAAATTTTGTGAAACCATTTCTGAACCGATTTCATTGAAATTTGCACAATTAAACTCAGAATGATGTGCAGTTTAGTTGTTTATTTAGGCAATATTTTTACTCATGGTTTCAAAAAATAAAGAATTTAAAACAATTCAAATATGTAGGATGACTATTCCTTACTTATGTAAGAAAAATTATGACGTCAAATTTTAACCTTCTACATATGTAGTAGATTAGGACCAAACTAGCAAAATATTTGACAATTTATGTAACAAATCTTGAAATGCAATTTGAAAACCTGAGAAAATCATTCTGTAAAGAAATGAAAAGTCTGTTTTCACCTGTTTTATTGGTCATAAACCTGAATGTTAAAACTTATTTAGACATAACTGAACGTAGTCCAAAAGTAAGTTCAGCAAGGCCCCAAATCAACCAGGTATTTTCATAGCTTGATCTTAATGAGATTTTAATTGAGTCACATTGTATTCTAGCCGTAGCATTTTTCGATGTGTAGGTGGTTCTGGGTTCAGGAGACAGTCATATCAAGTGTCACTGATTTTCCACTTTTAAAACTGTTTTGATTTTAACTTTCCATGATATAGTATTTCATAAAATTTATTGCAAAGTGCATTTTCATTGCAATTGCACATTCTTGTTATTTCGATAAACCAGACCGGGATTGTATGAGTTATCTTAGAAAACTGATTTATCTTTTACAAATTTTTATTTTATAAGGCCATATGGCACGCGAAATTATATCTGTTAATAGCTAAATATTTGTTTTTATATTTTTAGTTTCCCTCTTTTCCATTCTTGAAGAAGTTTTCAAGAAAGAAAAAGCTCCCTGAAATTTTGAATAATTAAAAACTTTAAATTAATTACAAATATTGAAAGTTAAATGTTTTCATCTAAAGTTAGGATATTTGAAAGATTGTTAAATATTTCAAACATTCTGTTTGTTATAAAATATCTGAAAATTATTGTACAAATTCCTTAAACATAACCAGGGAATCAGTGAAAAAATGGTGGATTTTTTCAGTGATTTTGTAAAATCTCTGATTTTAATTAGGGATTTTACAAACCCACTGACCAATTTAGTGATTTTACAAAATCCCTGAATTTTCAATAATTTTACAAATTCACTGTAACATATAAACGAATACACACACATAAATTATAAAAATAACAATAATGATGGTAATGATAATAATACATGGGAGGTATAATTTTAATCAAAAGAATAATTCAAAAGAATATAGAACAGGGGAGCATTTTTTATGTCAAATTATTTTTTGTAATTCATTATAAACAAATAATGATATCCGCTTTAAAAGAGCACTGTTACATAATTTTAACATTCCCTTCATTTTTTTTATTGATTAGAATGTTTACAATACACATGATATGAGCATTATAAGTTAATTAGTATGTATGTTTGTATATTTTATCTCTTGCTTTGTGTGAATATGTATGTATGTTATAGTCGGTTTAAGAGCTCCACAGAGCTCATGTTAATTTGTGATATGTATATTTGTACCGACTCTAAATAAAATTAAATTACTTACTTACTTACTGAGAGAAATATTTAATTCATTAATTAACATTTACTGTCCTCAAAGGTAAATTAAATTTTCTTATCAAAACAAAATGTCACAAATATTAAAGGCCTTAATTGATTTAAAAACCAAATAATACATTAAAATGTTTGGGGTTTTTTTACCATACAAAGAATACATAAAAACTGTAATTTTTTTGTAGCTAAATCATCAGGAAATTCATACCTACTTAATGAGGAATATGAAAACCAATAAAAAGTAACATAAATGTTTTTTCATGAACATTAGCTAAATGGACCTGAAAAAGGACAACTGATGGATGGAGTATTGTTGATTGCTGTAGACTTATTACAATGGTTGAAAATTTTCCTTAGGTGTCACCCTTTAAAGTTTGTATTATATTATACATATCATATTTAGTGTAAAATTGAAATGTAATTTGTAATTTAATAATTACTTTCCTAAAGTAATTGTAATTCAATTAATTACAAGAAAGAAAATGTTGTAATTATAATTGTAATTTAATTGAGGAAATTTGAAATGTAATTGTAATTTAATTAATTACATTTCAAAGTAACTGAGCCCAGGTCTGATCACTCTAACTTGACCAATATTAATGGTGATAATATGTTGACAACTAGAACGTAGAAGGGTGATGATCAATTAAACTAAATTAAATTTTGTTTGTTGTTCGTAATTATCAGTAGTTAAAAGGTTACTCTGGCACTTACAAGGTATAATCAAAGCAAGGACCTAAATATAGCCATTCGATGTCGAGTTTGAAACCGGTAAATTTAGACTTTTTTAAATAAAATTATTATGAAGAAAAAAAAACTCCTGTAAAATTAAATATGTTTTGGATACTTATCAATCGTAATTAAATGAAAATAAAATAATTGTACAAATTATTTTTCCGTCTATTTTACATTTTTAGATATAAGAGAAAATCTGAGTGTCCGAATTTAGACAAGGGGTCAAAACGCGAACACACGCAAAACTCAATCAAGAGACTCTTCATAGCCTGTATTTGTAACTTTGACTACTGACACATCTACTTCAGCTTCCTACTTAGATCTGTTTATATACATTGATGAAGATGTATGAAATCTAAGCTATATGACAAACGTGATGTTTTTTAACTTCCCAATTGTGAATTTTCCTTTTCTGAGCAGCAATATACCTACCTCTCCATCCTATGGAGTGTACATTTCACAGTTGATTCGTTACTGTCGCGCATGTAGTTTATACAGCGATTTTTTTTAAGAAAGCAAAAACACTGTCCCAAAAGTTGCTTAGTCAGGGATTTGTCCAGCCTTTGTTGCTTTCATCCCTTCAGAAATTTTATGGCCGCCAGAAAGAAATCATTGACAGATATGACGTGTCTGTGTCCCAAAATGAAAACGGACATTTTCAGCTAGATTTCACGTCTTCACGGATTTGACATAACCGGTTTTGACTCAACCCTGGATTGACTCACTGATAGTGTGACGGGTGTCGCTAGCGGAGGAGGACATGCTTACTCTTCTGGAGCACCTGATGTCACTCCCGGTTTTCATGAGTGCCTTAGTTTTTAATATCGTCTTTTTATTACCGTGCATTGTAGCTGTCTCACGTCCTTGTTTTGTCTTTGTTTTTCTCTGTTGCCATTTTTGCCATGTCTTTGGATTTCGATTTTTGTAGTCTTCGCTTCCCTTGTTTCTTCGGTATTCTACTGCCGTTGTTTTGGACATGCCTTTGCCTTTGCCAATTGACTGTTAGTCCCTAAGAGTATCCATTAACTTAGTAATTAGTGCTTTGATGATGCTCCAAAAACCGATCTTCTGAAATATTTCATTATTAGATAACTGGTGCAACCTCCCTTGGGCATAACTTTGTTGTTGGTTGTTTTTATAAACATAATGCCCTTGAATGAAGGTGTTAGGGTAGATTAACACACGAGGTAAAAATTATCACCCGAGACAACGTCGAGGGTGATAATTTTTCACCGAGTGTGTTAATCGAACTAACACCTTCATCCAAGGGCATTATGATTTTTATTATACTGAATGCTTAATGTACATAATACGTCCTCGCTGTACGTTATGTTTGAAAATAATAATAATAATAATAATAATAACATTTTTATTTATGCAACATCAAAAATACATGAACAAATAATCAGTACTGTTTACTTTTGTATCGAACTGTGGCAAAATCGCTTTTAACTGCAATTAAATTTGTGACAAGGTCAAATGATATGATAAGGTCACTTTTATTTTACTATTGAATACGTGTATAACTAAAACGGCTTTAATCATTGTTGTCAACAACAAAAGTGACGAGAAATTAAGAATCTGTATACATCGATGACGTCATCGATCGGAGCGGGTGTTAATTTAGACATTAACACATGTTGCTAACGATTAACACATGTTGCTAAGGATGGGCGTGGCTAATGAGACGTTACTGAAAATTAACAAATGCCGGTTATCCAATGAAATAACCGGATAATGTAAGAAATTTGCATAAAGTATAATAATGTGGATTATCATTCGCAAAAATTCCAATTACAAACGTATTAGTTTTCCAAATAATTTTATCCACTCTAAAATGATCAGTTGTCGTAATAGCAATATCTTCTGAAATATCTTTTTATTAGATAATTTGTGCACGCTCAATGGCGTATAACTCTGTACTTGGTTGTTTGTGTGTATTAGCATTCGCCAACATTTTAATTACAAATGTATAAGTGTTCCAAATAATTTTATCCGTACTAAAAAGATCAAGTTGTTGAAATGGCAATTTACAGAATGAGAAAGTATGATTAAAGTACAGTTTTACAATTCAACTCCAAATTGATCAGTCAGTCACACTACTTGTAATCACAGAAATGGTGGCCTACCATTTGTAATCATTAGAATTCGAAACAAACTCGGAAAACGCCCAATCATAGGTACTTGTTACAACATGTAAAAATTATCCATATCGAATTGACCAGCTGATATGGATTTCAACCCATATCACTTCTTGTTAGAATTTCTAATAAAAAAATAGTCATTTTCGTATTACTTTTAAGGAATTTCGCTCCCCTTTCTGAAATTCTGAATCCCCCTGGACATGAATGACCAAAAGTTGTTGATGGGTAATAATATATAATTATACCCCGTAACATTACTCATTCTATCTATTCAATCATGAATATTTTGATTACTATACCTTCACAATCTTTTTGTATTGAATTGGATTTTTAGATTCCATTTCATATGCACTGTTAAATGTAATTTTTAATAAAAGTATTTTTTGTGCTCTTTTATATAATGACACGAAATATTTTTAGTGGACATTTTATTGCAAAAAAAACCTTATTACAGGAAAAAGAAAGTAATTTGCGACTTTAATGTGCCATACAATTGGAAATTAAAACTGAATGTTCTTTAGACATTTCTAACATCTTTAAATTTAATTGTATTGTTCTTGAGACAGTTCCGCCTTTTCAGTGCAATTCTATAATTCTTTTGATATTTTCAACATTTTTAATCTGTCTAAATAAAACGCAAATAAAGTTAAATTTATGAAAAAGTTAGTTTTAAAAGCTACACGGCATAAATAGTTGAACTTTTGTATGACAAAAATAGATATCATTGTCATGATTTTGTGCAACTGTGATGTATTTAGTATGTTACTGACACTATCAGAGCGGATTTTAGGGATTTTGCGCCACTTTCACCACCAAAGAAAAATAATGTGGGAATTATGTTTCAGACTATCCATTTATCTCTAGCTGTAACATATCTTTACGAATTTTACTTGAAAATGAAGTATTTTCAGTTCCTGATAGACCGTATCTTGATGACGAATTACGAATTACGAATGAATCTAAATTCTTACTTGAAGAAGTTCATTTAAAATAAAATTTAATTTATAAAAAGTAATGCAATGTTTTAACAGCTACACTACGTGAAAAAGTTTCAGTTTTTTATGATAAAAATGATTATCTTCATTGCACTTCAAATGTACGTAGTTTGTACAGGTTTGCGCCTGTCGTAAGTCAGGAAATTTATTAAGCCTTTGTGTGTCTTGTCTGTTTTCTAATTAAGCTACTTTATATCTATAGGAGTCTTGGATTATGTTAATTTCCCTGAACTTGATCACTCTTTATTTAGGGGCCGACTCCGACCTGCCGTTGGGTGTGGGGTTTCTTCACCGTTCATTGAAGATCTTATGGTGGCTTTGAGTTGTTATTACTCCCTTTGGGTTGTTGTCTCTTTGACACATTCCCCGTTTCCCTTCTTGTTTCCATAATATTCTCACGAAGTGTGTATCTTTTAAGATCCAGTACGTCGGGAATGTTGATGTTGTTGCTTTGTTTTGAGATGATTTTATATATCTATAAAACAAGGCAGTAGACTGAAGTGAACAGTACACACATTTAAAAGTTGATATTTCGAGACCTATCCGGCTCTATATCAAAACACAATAAAAAAGTAAAAATACAGTGAAATAAAACCTATTTACAAAGACTAAACTAAACTACAAAAAAAAAATAATAATAAACAAAGCATCGACAGCTACACTATGGACGCTCTTAACTACAAATGTAACATGAGAAGGGAAAAAAATAATTTTGTCAGTGTCTGATCACTCATTGAATCTTACAAAATTCTTATTACTCTAACGGCTACAGAGCAAAATTTGATAATATAACAAAAAAAAAAAAAAAATAAAATGAAATAAAATAAGATAAAATTAAAATTACAAAATGGGTAGGGGCGTGCAATTTAGGCTTTGGTTCTCTAAGCATGTATGTTCATGCTAGATTTAAGTCTTTTGCATCCAAAATCGTTCTTTTGCCTGTCTTTGGGTCTCGTTCCAAGATCTATTTTGGTAAATGGCCACAACCTGCATGTCAGTCCAGCTAAGTCCAGTGGTGTTAAAATGGATCGCTGTAGCCTGTGATTGTTCTTTTTTCTGTATGTGATTGCAATGTTAATTGATGCGAAGATTGAGGGAGTTCTTTGTTTCACCAATATACTGCTGTTGACATACGGAGCATGTTATCATATATATTACATTTTCAGATTTACAGGATAGATTTCCGAAAATTTTGTAAGTTTCTCCAGTTTCTGAGCTTTCGAAAGTTGATGTTGTGGCACTGTATTTGCAAAGAAGGCAACGTTTATCTCGACAGGTCTTAAATTGTCCTATTTCTGGTGATTTAAGTTTTGCTCTTACGAGCATGTCCTTCAAGTTCTTGGGTCGTCGGAATGAAACAAGTGGGGATTCAGGAAAAAGGGATTTCATTTTAGGTGATACATGAAGAGCTTTCATGCAGTCCCGCGTAATGGCCAACAGATCTGGGAGTCGTGGATGGAAAGTTGTAACGAAGGGGATGCGTGAGTTTTTATTCTTTTTATCTCTGTATTGCCATTACTGTTTTCTTTCTAAAATAGCAACACTATCAATTGTTTTTGCACTTTGTGTGCTTTGTAACCTCTGTTGACCAATTGCTCTTTAAGCTCTCTGCTCCTCTTGTTAAATGTTTGGTCATCCGAGCAGACCCGACGTAGGCGGGTGGAGAGACTATACGGATCGCATTAATACAATGTCCAGGATGACAACTGCTGGGTAGCAGATACGCATGTGTGTCGGTCGGTTTAGTATGAAAGTCAAAGCTTATTTTTCCGTCGACTAGTGTTGAAGTCGTATCAAGAAATTCGTTGGAAATTTCTGACACATTAACGGGAAATTTAATAGATGGGTGAAAATTGTTTATAAATTCGATGAATTCATCAAGATGGGGTTTAGTATGGTCTCGACATGTGTTTTCGATAGGTTTTGAAATCTCGTATGAGTCGCGCGCGCAGACGTGATTTTCATTAATTTGCATATGTTGACAAATACACAGAACACGTTCTTCATCCATGTGTGAATAACTGGTGGAAAATGTTCCATAAGCAGGTAAGCCACTTATTTTTACTATTACCTTATGAAACACCTGCCATTTTGCTATTTCCCTTACCTACCTTTTCCAAAACATCGAATTTTTCATAGACTTTGTTGAAAATTTCTGCCCAGTTCATGTCGTCTGGAAAATTTACCTTTAATGGAAGTGATTTAGTCACGTGATATTGTAAACCAATGAAAACTTGTAGAAAAAAATTGAGGGTCTAGAGAAGTGGGTTTTTACTTAGGAAGAGATGAATTGTTAAAATTATGAAAAAAAAAAAAATAAACTGAGAAGTGAGGGTCTAAATGAATGGATAACAATTGATTTTTACATTATTCTGATTAATTTGAAAGGCTAAATAAATTACACATATACACAAAAACTGGCATATGGAGTAAGTGGGACAAATAAACAAAAATAAAATGAAAGCTGACTACCAATTAAAAAAATAAAAATGAAAATTTGAGAAAAAGACATTGAAATAAACTACAAATTCAAAATATAAAATGAAAAATTGATGAACAAAAGACAAGGAAACAAACTACAAATTCAACTAATAGTGAGTAAATGAAACATGTGACATTACAAAAGAAAACATGTAGTCATAATTAACATATGTCCAAGTTTATTCGACATTGTTCAAAGGTTTTAAGGATTTCATTTTTGTTTTTTCAGATCAATCCAAATCCATGTAAAATAAGTTACAGAACATATTCACCTACAAAGCTGACTAATGCTTACAAAGCTGTTCAGGAGGATGGGATGTCTGTACGTAAAGCAGCAACGATGTATGGCATACCATTGACTACATTGAGAGACAGAGTAGACAAACGTGTATCCGTAGACACAACAAAATCCGGGCCTGAACCTATATTTTCTGCATTTGAGGAGGCAAAACTAGTTGATCACATCAGATATATGTCAGACATGGGATATGGATATACCAGAAATCAAGTTATTGAGTTAGACAGTGATTTTGCTGTTCATCTAGAAAAAAGAGAAAGAGAAAAACCATTAAGTAGATTCTGGTACAGTAATTTTATGTCAAGATGGCCTGAATTACACTTAGTTAAGCCAAGATCACTCAGTTCTATTAGAGCAAAGTGTGCTTCAGTTGATACAGTACAAGCATATTACAAGGAATTAGAAAAAAATTTTAACAAAATACAACATGAAAGATTCTCCACAGTCAATTTACAACATTGATGAAAAGGGCATTAGCACAGAACACAAGCCACCAAATATTGTATGTGGGAAAGAAGGGGGATCTCAAGCTATTACTTCTCCAAGAGGAAAGAATACAACAATTATTGGAT
>MJUU01072848.1:39966-51310 GCA_002080025.1 Modiolus philippinarum
AATTGAATGGGCCAAGGAACACAACATAATTCTCTTTCTCTTTCCACCACACTGCTCACACATTCTACAACCTTTGGATATTGGCTGTTTTGGACCTTTAGAAAGAATTTACAACAAAGAATGTCTCTCTTACCTCAGAAATCATCCTGGACAAGTTATCAATCGTCTTAACATCTGTCAAATTGCCTGTAAAGCTTATTCTCTTGCACTGTCTCCAGAAAACTTGAGGGCTTCTTTTCGCAGAGCAGGAATTTATCCATTTAATGAGAATGCCGTACCAGAATCAAATCTAACACCGGCCGATCTGTATCGTAATCAATCTAGTCAAGAGCATTCAGATAACATTGAGTTACCAATTAACATTCCAACAACAGATAACAATAACAATTCAGTTGAAGATAGTGAATCTCAAAACTCAGAGCCTTTGTTACAACCACTTTACACTGCTGAACCAATATCTACAAAACCGCCTCAGGAATGTGATAATGTTGAACCATTTTTGGACTCTAGAACACTGAACTTAAATGAAACTAAAGATGTAAAGAAAAAATCTGAAAAGCAAAAGTTTTGCAGTCTGATAGGTGGACATGCTATAACAGAGAATGACATTCATGAACAAATAATAGATTACAAGAACAAAGCAGTTGAAAAAACTGAACAAATTAGTAAACCAAAACAATCTTCATGTAATGCAAAGAAAGTTACAAAAAGGAAAACAAAAAATGTTGATAAGGAAAATCAAGAACCTGTAGTTACTGCAAAATGCAAAAGTGTAAAAGGAAAAACCCTTAAAAAGAGAAAAGAAACTGTTAAAGTGAAACCTGAACCAAAAGCCAAGCGCAGTCTGAAATTAGTATCAAACTCACAAGAAGCTGGACCGTCCGCATTTTATGTTAATGACTCTGATGATAGTTTGTATGACTCATCTGACAATGATGCAGATGGTGACTGTTGTGTTTGTAAGAAAGAAAGGTCTCCTGGACTGTGTGAAGCTTTAAAACGTGGTGAAATTGTTTTTAACAACTGGGCTCAATGTGATATCTGTGACCATTGGACACATTTGAGATTCTGCTCATCAGTTAGGGTAGTCAGGAAGGGAACTTTTTTCAAATGTCCACATTGTGAAGATATTGAGAAATACTGTTATTAGAACATATAACTGTTTTGACCTTATCTGAAACTTAATTATTTGATAATTTTTATACTTAACAATTAACCTACATAAATAATCAAAATTGATTGAAATTTGTCTTTAAGTAAATGAAAAAGTAGACATGTGGAGTAAATTTACAGATATTATCCCAGTATAAATGAAAAATACACTCTTCATCTTTAAAAAGTATAATAATTCACAGAAAACATTCATGACAAAATGTTGAAAAAATATCCAAAGTCTTCAACAGAGTATGAAACAATACAGAAAAATTACACAGGTATTGAAACATGTCTCTTTTCTTTCTTTTGGTTGGTTTTGAGTAATTTGTTTGGTGATTGATATGTTTGGTTTGTGCTTTTGGTCTTTGCAAATATTTTTTGTCATTTTGTTTTGTAATAATTGAAGAATACTGGGCCAAATAAAATTATTTTTAGTGAAATTTCAGCATGAGCAATTTGTTTCCAGTCATACCAAGCAAAAAATATTCTTTTATTGTTCAGTTTGTAAAAATGATGTCAACAGGTCAAATTATTGATTTTTCAAGAGGTTTCATCAAGAGCCTCATTGATTTTCTGTACTTGTCTAGACCTATCGAAAACACATGTCGGCCATTTTATTACCAATCAAAACAAGAAGTCACTCAAGTATGAAAATAAAAACAATTAAAATGAATAATTTCAAAACATTTTTAACAAAAATTGTTGCTAATGAAAGAAGAGAAAATTGGCAAAATGCCGGGAGCTGTCTTTGAAAGGTAAGACCAAAAACCACAAAAACATGTTACCCTATCGAAAACCCATGCCACCGCCATATCTGTCCATTTCATCTCGATGTCATCAATGAAAACGGAGTTTTTTTTGTTACATTATCATATTTTGTTCTGTAGCTGTTAGAGTAATAAGAATTTTGTAAGATTCAATGTACAGACACTGACAAAATTATTTTTCCCTTCTCATGTTACATTTGTAGTTAACAGCGTCCATGATGTAGCTGTCGATACTTTGTTTATTTTTTTGTAGTTTAGTTTAGTCTTTGTAAATAGGTTTTATTTCACTGTAATTTTACTTTTTTATTGTGTTTTGATAAAGAGCCGGATAGGTCTCGAAATATCATTTTTTAAATGTGTGTACTGTTCACTTCAGTCTACTGCCTTGTTTTATTATTCTCACGAAGTGTGTATCTTTTAAGATCCAGTACGTCGGGAATGTTGATGTTGTTGCTTTGTTTTGAGATGATTATATATATATATTACGCCACCAGGGGCGGATTTTAGGGGTCGTGAGGAACTTGCGTCGCCTGCCACTGTCAAAAATTAAAATAAATGGTGTGGGAATTGTTATTATACTTGAAAATGTAACATATTTTTACGAATTGTTCTTGAAAATGAAATATTTTTAGAATTTATAATGCAAAAATAGCCATTTTTCTGGAATTACTCTCTCCTTTCTAAAATCCTGGATCCAACCCTGGTCATGAATTACCAAAAGAAATTGCTGTCGATGGATAATCTTATTTAATTATTCCCCAAAACAGTACTTATTGTATCTATCAAATCATGATATTTGATTACGATACATCGACAATATTTTTATATTGAATTGGATTTTTAAATTCAATTTATGTGAACTTCATACAATGACACGACATATTTTTTCTTTATTTTTATCAAAAAAACATGTAACTGGAAAAAGAAAATAATTTGCGACTTAAATGTGTCCTAAAACTAACTTATTGTTCCTCAGACATTTCCGACGTCTTTAAATTAAATTTTATTTTATTTTTGTTCTTAAGACAGCTCCACTCTTATTCAATTGAATTATATAGTTTTTTTTTATATTTCCAATATGTTCTTATCTGTCTAAATAAAACGTAAATGGAAACGAATTAAAAATTAAAAATTATTGCCATGTTTTAAAAGCTACGCAGCGTGAAAATAAGTGTACTTTTGAATGATAAAAATACTTATTATTGTCATGATTGTTTGCATCTGTAATAATCTTACGCCATTAAGGGGGCGGGTGCCACCTTTCTACACCGCCTAAGAAAAAAATGTGGGAATTTTGTTTCAAGCTTTAAGAATTGCACTTTGAAATGGAGAAGGGTTTAGGATTTCTGACGAAAAATAGCCATTCTATACGATTTTTCAGGAGTAACGTCCCTTTCCAAAATTTGATCAGCCCCTGACCATGTATGTATTCACAAACAGATATGTATAAATACCGGTGTTTCAGGATTTTGTTCTTAGACGTCTATTTCAATCAAAAAATTAAAAGCCTTGGAAAATGTACAGCAACACAAAGGTATAATAGTCTTTAGAAGTAAGGTTTGCTTTACCTATACTTTCAGTTTTTCAATAGTAATCTAGCTTTATAATACTCTGGCTTCAACCCGTGTAATGCACTCGGAAGATGTCCTTGGTACTGGATTTGGCTTCCTATTTCGATATTTTTGGAAATGAGTACTTCTTTTTGGACTACTTTTGGATTATGGCTTTCCATATTATTTGATTTTAATGCTGCTGATGAGAGGTTACTCCTTGAAACACGTGTACAGCATAACGAAATTAAATGTTTTTATGCAACTTCGGTATTTTTATGCCTCCGCGACGATATTGTTTACCCCTGTCCGTCCGTCCGTCGGAGGGGGTACATGGTTTGTCCGCGCAACTCCTCCTACAGTTTTTATGCTAGAAAGTTTTTATTTTGCAGACCATTTGTACATATATTGAAGATGTGCATGCACTGTAAAAATAAGTGTTAATGCTTAACATGTTAAGGTGTTATTTTGGTTACACATATGTTATAATTTAAACACCACAGTGTTAATATTCATTATAAACTACAATAAATTGGTGTTTTTAACGGTGTTAAAGAAATAATACTTATGTTCTGTACTTAACATATATTGATATTATCTGTATATTATGTGTAAATCTGTCTTTTTATTGAAGTTTCGGAATTATTTTATTTTACCATTTCATTTGATGCATACAAATGGTGAACTACAAGTCTTAAGTTAAGGAAATTGTTAAAATTGTCCAAGAAAAAATACAATCAAGACAAAAATGATTAAGATATGATTACCGTTAAGCAAAAAATCTAGGTTTATTATTTATTTCTAATAACTGGATTTCCTAATCATGACCATCTATTTACCAAAGTAAACACTAGCGTTAATCTACTAACGGCAGTAAGTAACACTTGGCGTTAATAAAATACATGTCATTTTGAAATCCGATATACCGGATGTTTGTGTATTTCCCGCCTGCTGAAGCGTTCTTTGAGATAACAACTGCAATGGCAAAAACTGTTCTGCTTGGAAAAGTGGTAAGTTTTTAATATTTCTTTTTCTAATTTGTACTTGTTGTCTACAATTTTAATGTAGTTGCTTTTCAGTGAATTTCAGAATACGATACTTATCATTGACTGAAGTCACCAAGATAAGAAATACACTTTATATTTTGTGTAATCATTCACGGCTTTGGCAGTCGTATGTTTGCATAATTGTAATGAGTATATGGTTCTATTCAATAATTACATATCTTATTAATATCTAAATATTGTTGTAATTTAGATGCTCTGTTTCAAAATTGTAATAATGAGTAACTGTACCCATCAGAATACACAATAAATATATGTGTACTGATTTAACACGGCATGTGTTTAAAAAATAACACTAGTGTTTTTATTTAAACACATATATTATCAATGTAGATAAATGTGATATGCAATCATAGTTTTTGTAATCTTTGACGAATCCAAGTGGGAGTCCGGGTTGCCCAACCCCTTATCTTGGGAAAAATATATAAATTTCGTGCTGATTTTCGGGCAAATGACAAAGATGGCAGTAAATCTACCGGAACACCAAATTCCCTGAATCCGTCGAATCCCCTTTTGCGATGGTTTTAACCACCGGTGTCTGTATATAGCTTGCACCCAGTGTATGGTCATTACATGTATTGATCTGTATTACATATAACAACTCTGTGAAACACAAATGACAATGTTTTATTTTTTTTTCAGAACACTAGAAAAGTTTAAAAAGAAACAGAGTGCAGTATTCAATGAATTGATGGATTAGAAGCATATATTTAGGGACATTTTGGAATACATGTTTTATTATATCATAGCCAGAGACCTTTTAGAGACAGCAATTTTTATAAGACGTTTGGAGGGACAAATTCACACAAGTTGATCCGCTTAAAAGATTAAACAAATGGGGGACAGTTTTAGTGTTGACCATGCAGCTTCCAGGAAAAGATGAAGATATATCCTTGTCATATTTTTGGACAGTTGATGGAAATAATGCAAACATTAAACGTTCTTGATTGTGGAATATCCTTTTGATAACAGTACATTATATATATTTGACATCCACCAGTATTCGCAAGTACTTTGACTTTGTTTGTGATATTTTCAACCAAACTGTTCAAACTGGATAAAGTTTTCGTACTAGCTTATTGCTAAAAAAAGTGTTAGTTGTTATTATGATATACATTTACCGTATTAAAGCATGAAAATTAGATGTTATTAAATTCTTCACAATAGTCATTGGAATTTATAATATAGTGATATGAGTGTTATTCTTGTTGTTTATTTGTGGTTTATGCAATATCTGGATTTCTACTTGTAAATTTCCCGGAAACTGAAAAATATGAATATGCCTCTGTAAGAATGATACCGATTAAGTTTTTGTTTAATTTGTTTAGATCTTTTTGTGTGTTTACACATATGGGGGTGGCCATTTCGACAATGTATGTATCTTCAGTGCAGATCTTGCAAAAACATTTTTGGAAGACTAAAAAAAAATTGACAGTTGTGTATCAGTTTGATGAGATCTTTGGGCTTGTATACAGGATGAGTGATCAGTAATTTGCTGAGACCTTGGGGCTTGTATACAGGATGAGTGACCAGCAATTTGCTGAGATCTTGGAGCCTGTATACAGTATAAGTGACCGGCAATTTGCTGAGATATTTGGGCTTGTATACAGGATAAGTGACCAGCAATTTGCTCAGATCTTGGGGCTTGTATATAGGATGAGTGACCAGCAATTTGTTGACATCTTTGATCTTGTATGCAAGATGAGTGATCGGCATTGTTTGAGTTCTTGGTTTTTGTGTATAGGAATAGTGATCATCACTTTGAGATCTTTGGGCTTGTATACAGGATGTGTTATCAGCACTTAGTTCATTCATTTTTATCTTTTATTTAAGCCGATAAAACAATATTCGAAGCAACTGCTACTTATTCCATTACTATTTAACACGTGAGCTGTTAAACTTTTAACACTTAACCTATTTTAAACATGTTTAAGTGTTAATTAAGTGTTTCCAGGAGTTTTAACATGTTACATGTTAATAATTTTAACACTTCAACATGTTAATTTGATATACACTAGTGTTTATGTTTAAACACATTAACATGTATATTAAGTGTTTCCAGGAAGGTGTTAATAATAGTGTTAAATCATTAACACTACTTTTTACAGTGTGTGATAAGGATTATGATTTTGGTGCATTTCTGTCAAAAATATACATTGTTGAACGTAGTCATTTTTGGTGATTTTTCATAGAGGGTACATAGTTTGTCCGAGGAAATCCTCCTACAGTTTTGAGGCTAGGAAGTTTTTTTATTTTGCAGATCATTAGTACTTATATTGAAGGTGTGCATGTGGAAAGCATTTTAATTTCGGTAATTTTTTGTTAAAATTATAAATTGTTGAACTTCGTCATTTTGTGGTAATTTAGTAATAGAGGGTACATAGTTTGTCTACAGTTTTTATGCTAGGAAAGTTTCATTTTGCAGATAATTTGTACTTATATTGAAGATGTGCATGTGGGGAAGATTTTAATTTTGATGCATTTTTGGAAAAAATACACATTGTGAACTTAGTAATTTATTGGGTGAATTATTAATAGAGGGTACACAAATTGTCCGCACAACTCCTCCTACAGTTTTGATGCTAGGAAGCTTTTATTTTGCAGTTCATTTGTGCCTATATTGAAGATGTACATGTGGTATGTATTTTGATTTCGGTTCTTCTTTTTTCAAACATATACATTGTTAAACTTTTAATTTTTTGGTGATTTAGTAATAGAGGGTACATTCTTTATCTGTGCAACCTAGAATAACAAGTGTTTAGCGGGGGCATCATATGTGTCTTACAGACACAAATATTACTTAAAAATCCCAATTTGATTCAACCTTGCGCGGGGGCATGTCATCCTCTAGTTTGTATTTTATTCTTTGCTCAAATCCCGATCTAAAAGAAAAAAGAGGGAGACAAAATTTCACTGAAGCGAATTAGTATTTAAATATAAGAGTTTTATTCTTTATTCCAGTTCTGTGCAATATAGTGGGCCAAGGGGGACAAAATCGTACTTTCACGAAAAATTACTCAGTAATTACAGCACTTTAACCATTTCAATGCAAAAAACTTTCACAGAAGACTTTTTATCGAACAAAAATGATATCAAAAGTCAGAAACATATCATAGGGAGAGACCAGTAATGAAAATCCATTGGACGAACGAGAATACACAACCCAAATACAGGACACATTATGACAACCGTATTTTCCCGAAAATTGTTGATTAAACCAGGTTTAATGATGCACAAAACGACAACTTTCTGTGCGTACTTTGTGTTAAAAATTGAAAGCCATAATTTTGTCAGCAAATGAGTTATAACAGTTATAACGTCATAACAGGCAAATAATTTTTGACGTTGTACAAGCCACATTTGAAGCATTGTAAAACTATTTTAGAACCGTAGGACAACTCCGTGCAGAAAATGCCGAATTAAACAAAACCATCTTCCGTAAAAACAGAAATTCAATATTATCAATCAAATCTGGATATCACCCAATTTATTTCTTGACATATACTTTCAATCTACAATTAAAAAGAGCTGAAGAATAAAATTTCTTAGTTGTTGAAACAATCTGTATAGGTACTACAATTATGTACATGCTCTAGCATAACGGATTAATTGAAAAACATACTTCATAGGCTGAGAGAGAAAGAGAGTGAAAGAGAGAGGACTATTGCTGTTGAAGTGTGGAAAGTTAACAATAACAAAATTGAGATCGTTTCTTTTGTTATAATTAGCACTGTCGAATAGTATGTTGACAGACTTCAAGATGAAGAACAACAATAAAAGCGTTGTTCCTGGCATTTAACCCATACCCTTTAATTCACCATTTGATTAGATGTTACTTAGTACAAGGTTTCAGCCATTTCAGTCCGTTTTTATTAGTTTGGCTACACCCATGCGATTTAGAGATGAGATTACTCTAGTCAGAAAAAATTAACAATATTCCATATACTAGATGACAAGAAAATCAGATATAAACATCTTCAAGAAAAGAGAGCATAATGCATGAAGGCTAAAAAATTGAACGAAATAACCTAGATCTTTCTGAGCGCCATAAAATAAGAATATAGAAATAGAGCATCTTGTTTGATGCCATTTAAATAAAATGAAACTTTCATAGAAACTTTAACAGAAAGTCAGCAAATAGAAATCGCTAAAATCAAATGACTCTATGAACAAAATAATATAAAGCTAAAAGAAAGATCTCCAATCTTTGCTGATATTGGTGTTATTTATAGGTATTGATTTCTAGTTATCAACCTGTTAACTGCACTGAAGAAACATTAGACGCCAAGAATAAAACAAAAAACACGCTAAGGTGTTGATTATAAAGAAAAACTCAGTAGCAAATGTGAAGTAAAAATAATACATTCTGCTATACAAGCTAACAAATGAAGAGAATTATACAATGTAAAAATTTCGATTTAAATAGATATTGGTCAAAGTTCAGGATGTACTAATAGTAGTTACGAAACAATATATAAAGAATGGTTTCATCATATATGAAAAGTCGAAGAGTAAGGGAAGTTTTAATTTAGAAGCAAAGAGGTGCAGTTGTGAGGGTCACAAAGGTAATGGAAAGAACTACATGTAGTTATTTAAAAACCAATTTGAACAGAAAAACGTATCGCATGTGTTCAAGAACAACCAGCAAAAGTTAGAATGACAACATGCAAATATTTTATTTGAACAAGCAATTCAACGAATCTATATTTAAGGATGTAGTAAGATGAAATTAAATCTAGTATTTAACATTGATACTAAAAATGAAGAGAGCTTTGGTAAAATAACACTTTCAGCTTAAAATATCAATAGGTCATGGACTTCGATTTCGAGATAATCAACAATTAAAAAATGGCTGGAAAAGATATCTCTACGTTTTACCTTACAATTACATTGAAACTCTACGGGGACAGTTTAAGCGGAAGGAAAATCTACAATCTGTTCAAATTTTGTAAAACGATTTCAATCTGCATTGATGGTATTTATGAAAAGAAAATTAGGGGTTATTGGGCCAAAAATATATGCTATTCTAAGGGGAAACCCTGGAGTGGTTCCGAATATTTTACTAGATTCAAAAATGGAATAGAAAAGATAACAGGAAACACCTACAACCCAACCTTACTTACTACAACTTTTCCTTCTGGAGAATTTCACAACAAACAAAAAAATTTAAAACAGTGTTGTCACTGTAAAATCGCTGTACAAACTACATGCACGGCAATATCGAATGAGATTTCAGCGTATTATAAGTTAAACAAATGATAATCCAGAGCAAGCTAAGTAAATGACCGTGTAATGCATTATATTTTGAATTATTTAGTGTCGACAGAATAGATCATTACCCTTGGCATTACGTAACATGATGTCCATTGTCGAACAGTCATAAAAAAGGATATTTTTTTTTTGTTTAAGGAACTGCCGTTGTTTCTCAATATATAAGGACAACTACATGCATGTCCAGTATGCTTTAGTTGGCTGGTTAATTTTTACAGGTAATTTATGTTACAGTCATTTGATCTGCTTTCTCTCATTCAGTTTAAGTAATCTTTCTTTGATTTTTTTGGCCCGGTTGCCTCCAAGATGAAGGTCATAAGCCAGAAACGTCTAGCACTACACCTTGTCAATTTGTCCCTTTTAGTTGTTTTTTTTTTTTTCATTTTGTATATTTTTGTTTTTTTTTACCTTTAATTTGTGGCCTATTTCCATTCTTATTTATACATGATAATCAATGGCCTTTGCACAACATACATATTTATATATTCTTGGAATTGACAGCTAAATCACTTTTTGCACAGTAAAGTATGAATATAAATAAATACTAAATTCAATTTTTGTAACATTCCCAACGGGAATCGGATTTACACTACCCATGACTATATATATATATATAAATATATATATACAAAAGATCATTTTCCCACTTATTTTTTAAAAAATCGACAAAATCAATTTTCCATTTTCCATGGCACGGTAATAATGTGTTATATTAAACATCATTCCCAGCAGGAAGACGGCATTTATTAAGGTCTATCCGGTACAACGGATAGACATTATTGGGATTGTAAAATTGTAAAAAAATGTTTTTTCTACTTTTCACAGAGGTGTCTAAGTGGGTAAGTGTACAAATGTAGGTCGATGAAATTTGGTGGGGTTTTGTAGTTTCTGTTGAAGTTGTAATTGTATCCGTCTTGGGTCGTTTCGTTATCAGGGGAGGGGGTTATTTTAGAAAACTCCCTAAACATGTTTTGTGATATTATTCGGAAATGGTAATAAATAGGTAGTGAATTGTAATGGGGAAAATGTTTGTCAGGCTATGACAGATATTTCGTTCATTTGAGCGAATGTTGGTGGATGGACCGTTTTCATGATAGGGCTTGCAAAGTTTTGTTACTTTTCTTGGAGCAATTATTTGGGGAAATTTCGGAATGTGTAAGAATTAGGTATTTGGGACCTATGTCATTGTAATTAGTTGATATGTTTTACATTCAAAAATGTAGGGGTCAAAGGTTTATTGGTCACTTTAAAAGGGATGACATCAGTTCCTTAAAATAAAATGTCTACGCAAATGCAGCTACTGTTTTAAATGATAAATGACCTGCTTGTCAAATTATCTAAATTGTGGTTTCGTGTTTACTAGGTAAACTGAAACTTGATCAGCTGGTTGTCAAAAATGATATTTAACAGACAACAAAAGTAAAGCATGTGCACACTTTATTGTTTTGTGTGTTTTGTTTGACATACAATTACACATGGATTACAGAAGAACACTACTGAAAACAACATGTTTTTTTTAACACTTATATCCCCCCCC
>MJUU01072848.1:66581-80756 GCA_002080025.1 Modiolus philippinarum
TCTTGACCTTCTCCAGCATAGATGGCTCCGAGTCTTTCATAGGAGCGATTGTTCCTTCACCTTAACTTCCTTCAGTCTCTGACTCGGCCTTTGCCATATTCACTGTACTCAAGGTTTCTTTACTCAAACCATTTCCCTTGTTCAAACTGTTAGACTCCAATACAAGAGCCGAAGGACCGAAATCTTTTTTCTCATTGTTTCCTGTTTTGTTTTTCACTGATCCTTTTAGTTTCCTGACCAAAATTATTTCTCCCTAAAATATTACTGTCTTTAAAAACTTCAAAGTCGGACTCTTGGCCGTCAGAACCAGTCTCTACCCGTTTAAAGGTTTTGGTTTCTGTGTTGTTTGTTGGTTCATAGGACAGTCTCGTTTGAAATGTCCTTCTGTATTGCAGGAGTAGCATTTTGGTTTGGCTCGGTCTTGATTTTCACTGTTTTGTTTCTGTTCTCCCTTCCAGCTTGTTGATTTTCTTACATCACGGTATGTAATTTTCTGGTCGATCATCTCTCCGACGGCTTTTGTTATATCTCTTGTCATGGATTCTTTCACATCAAGTCCAAATTGGTTCAACCGCTCTTCGGTTACATATCTATTCCCTATTCTTCAACACTGTTTGTTTCCAGTATCTATCTCTGAATAATCATCAGTATCTATTTCCATGTAGGATGGCGCTTTTTCTGTCTGCTCTATGGACCGAACCTTACTTCTGTCTTTCATGCCATTTTTACATGTCAAGTGCCATGTAACAAGATTAATTACTTCATCCATGGTATTCGGCCTTTTCGTCAAATCATAATAGGCTACGCTTTGATCAGGCAACTGACAGTTTGTTATTTCCAAATCTGCGTCCCATTTCTGCATTTAGTAATCGGTACGAAGTTCTTGTGTCGTATGGCAGCTCTGAAGGTTAAGGCCTCGTCCTTTAATACAAGGAGGATCTCTTCTGCCTGTTGCCTTGGGCTCCAATTATTCCTTTCAGCCAAAATTTCGAATTAGATTCTAATATCACGTCCAAATTGGTTCAACCGCTCTTCGGTCACATATCTATTCTCTTCTCTTCTACACTGTTTGTTTCCAGTATCTATCTCTGAATAATCATCAGTATCTATTTCCATGTAGGATGGCGCTTTTTCTGTCTGCTCTATGGACCGAACCTTACTTCTGTCTTTTATGCCATTTTTACATGTCAAGTGCTATGTAACAAGATTAATTACTTCATCCATGGTATTCGGCCTTTTCGTCAAATCATAATAGGCTACGCTTTGATCAGGCAACTGACAGTTTGTTATTTCCAAATCTGCGTTCCATTTCTGCATTCAGTAATCGGTACGAAGTTCTTGTGTCGTATGGCAGCTCTGAAGAAAAAGGTTAAGGCCTCGTCCTTTAATACAAGGAAGATCTCTTCTGCCTGTTGCCTTGGGCTCCAATTATTCCTTTCAGCCAAAATTTCAAATTGGATTCTAATATCACGTCCAAATTGGTTCAACCGCTCTGCGGTTACATATCTATTCCCTTCTCTTCTACACTGTTTGTTTCCAGTATCTATCTCTGAATAATCATCAGTATCTATTTCCATGTAGGATGGCGCTTTTTCTGTCTGCTCTATGGACCGAACCTTACTTCTGTCTTTCATGCCATTTTTACATGTCAAGTGCCATATATCAAGATTAATTGCTTCATCCATGGTATTCGGTCTTTTCGTCAAAACATAATAGGCTACGCTTTGATCAGGCAACTGACAGTTTGTTATTTCCAAATCTGCGTTCCATTTCTGCATTCAGTAATCGGTACTAAGTTCTTGTGTCGTATGGCAGCTCTGAAGAAAAATGTTAAGGCCTCGTCCTTTAATACAAGGAGGATCTCTTCTGCCTGTTGCCTTGGGCTCCAATTATTCCTTTCACCCAAAATTTCGAATTGGATTCTAAAAGTCTTCCAATCACCCTTTCCATTAAAATATGATAGTCGAGATTTGTAAAAATCATTATTGATAATGGATTCTGTTCTTATCTGTCGTGGATTTGCATTTCTGAAACCATTTAATCCAGTCGCCGAGTTGTATGGTACTATTGTTGCAGGTATTATTCTAAATGATTTATCTGTCGTTTGATCATGGTTGTGTTCTGCATGGTCTGAACCTTCATGTCTCACTTGATCATGGACTTCATAATTATATCTATCATGCGAATAAGCAGTACTATAGTGTCTATTTCTACTATGGTCTGTATGTTCATATTGAACTGGCATGCTCTGTGATGCATAGTTCATGATAGGTTCACGGTGTCTTGGTTCATGTGGCTGGGGAATATGGCTTTATGTATAACTTTTGCATCCTCCTATTCTCGTATTCTTCATCATTGTTTGGACTTCTTGTTGAATCAGCATTTGTGTTATAATAGGAAAAATGAAAGGATATGGAGTGAATGTACATGTGACAAAAACGCACACGATACATAGAAAACTCCCGTTTATCCCGTTTATAATGTGATCTTGTCTCATTGCCATGGTTTGCTTCCCTTGTTCCAATTCTAGAATTCTTTGTCTTAGTATCTCTATCTCAGCATCTTTTCGTATGTTGTTCTGTGACACCTGATATGGCCTAAATAGCTCGGTGTCACTCATTGACATCCCTCTTTGATTAAGTGAGTCATTGTATTTATCAGTCTGTGTCATAGTCATTGTGTTTGGTATTCTGGTTAAAGGGCTTCGGTTATGGACCCCTCCCTTTTGAACTTTGTGAAAACATTTCTTGAGTCGACATGATAGGGCTTTTTGAAACAAATACTAACTGTTATCAGAGCTTATATTGATTGAGTTCCTTACAGTACTGGCCATATTTGAAATGTCTGAATATGGATAATTTACTTTTCTCAGTAGGGTACCTAAAAACTGATATTCCTCCCTTTTTAAAACATTTTGATCAAGCAATTGCCTACTCCTTAAATGTATGGGTTGTATGATACCAGACTAGGTTAAATGGAGAAAATCACAATTGAGTATCAATAACACTTTGTAATATTTAGTTATTTGTGCAATATAAATTCACTTTAAATTTCAATAACTCTTGTGACAGTGTTTGTGTAATATACGGTAAATCACTTCAATGTGACAGTGTTTGTGTAATACAGTAAATCACTACAAGTTTCAATAACTCTTGTGACAGTGTTTGTCTAATACGGTAAATCACTTCAAGTTTCTATAACTCTTAGTGACTGTATCCCCTATCTTGTTTTATGAATTATAGTAATAAATTTGCTACCCTGTACCAGTATTTTAAATTTCAAAAATTTCTTCTTCAGGAAAATGTGCTTTGAATTTCAGTAATTATTACACATGCAGTTAGCTATGTAAAATTTAGTGGCACCTTTAAATTTCATGATGCTAAAAAAAATTGTAACATAACACCAAGCCGGAAATGAAAATAGACATAAAGGCGGTATCGGCGATGTAAAACTTATTGTGAGACTGAAATACTTCGAAATGGCTTCTTAAAATTTTTTCTACACAAAACCTTCTCAAACATAAGAAAACGCTCTCCTGGACCATGGCTGACATAGAGATTTCAATGGTATTTCAAACTGAGTCCCGAGTTGAAGCTATGGTTTTTGCTGGGTCAACCTTGGATTGGATGCAGACATGCTAGATGCACATTGTGAAGGGCCACCTAAGGACTTTTGTGATAAAGTGTGTTTCCAATGGGATAAGTGGTTTCAGAGACTTCATTCTTTAATTGAGTTCAATATAACCTATGTTCCCTGCTTGTGGCCATTTCGGATGAGGTACATACCTACCGGATACTTTTTTGTAAGTGACCATCTAAGGACCATTTTAACTAAGTAAGGTTATAATTGGACTGGTGGTTCCTGATATGAAGATCTTTGAATATCTTTTTCATAGGGTCAAATGTCAAAACTATGTCAAACACTGGTGGTCATCTTAGACGAGATACAGACATGCTGGATATATTTTTGGAAGGGACCATCTAATAACCATTGTGACTACATTTGGTTCTCTTAGACCGGTAGTTTCTGAGAAGATCCTTGTTTTTTCCATAGGGTTCAATGTTAAATTTTTGTTCCCCACTGGCTGCCATTTTTGATGAGGTTCGGCCCTGTCGGATACCCTTTTTGGAACTGCTGTGATAAAATTTGGTTCTAATTAGACTGGTTGTTGCTGAGAAGATATTTGAATGTATTTTCCTTAAGGTCCAATGTTGAAATTATGTTACCGCTGGCGGCCATCTTGGATGAGGCACAGACCTGCTATATACCTTTTTGGGGACGGGACCGTCTAATGACTAATGTGATCAAGTGTGATTACAACTTAGAAGAAGATCTTTGAATGTCTTTTTCACATATGCCCCACTAGCAGCAATCTTGGATAAGATACGACCCGCCAGTTACATTTTTGGAAAGGATCATCTAAGAACTATTATGACTTTGATTTGTTCTAATTGGACTGGTAATTTCTTAAAAAAATATTTTTGAATGTCATTTCAATAGGGTATGTTAAACCTTTGTTCTCTGCTGGTGACTATCTTGGATGAGGTTCTGACCTGGCGGATACCTCTTATGGGAGGGGCCATCAAAAGATGATTGTCACTAAGTTTGGTTATAATTGGACCGGTGGTTTCCGAGAAGAAGATCTTTGAACGTCTTTTCCATAGGGGCCAATGTAAAAACTATGTTACCCACTAGAGGCCATTTTGGATGCGGTACGGACCTGTCGGATACCTTTTTGGAAGGGGCCATCTAAGGATCATCGTGACTAATTTTGGTTATAACTAGACTGGTAGTTTCTTAGAAGATCTTTGAATGTCTTTTTATGGGGCCCAATGTTTAAACTACAGTGTATATTTCAACGAGTAGTTACATCTTATATATACCACTTAACTGGAGATTTAAGACACTAAAGGCACTAAAAATGGGCTTAATATTAAGTTTTGGTTTTATTTCAATTTGACAAAGAGATGGACGACTTAAAACTCAAATTTATGGAAAATGTGATAAAATTTCGTATCGGGAATTTCTAAGTCTTAAGTTGTCAGTCGTTCTTATGACGATATTATCTCCGCAAGTACGATATGCCATAACATCAGTCCAATATGAGTTTCATACTTGCAAATATCTCACCAATTGCCATGAAAATTAATAGTAGAAATTAAAATCGAAACCATTTTGTCGTCTTACAGTACATGCAAGAAAATTCACGATTGGCGTTTTTAGCTCACCTGGCTATTCCAGGATGAGCTTTTGCAATCACTTGGCGTCCGTCGTCCGTCCGTCCTTCCGTCGTAAACTTTTCATTCAAAGATCTTCTCCTCTGAAACAACTGGGCCAATTGGGACCAAACTTGGTCACAATAGTCCTTGGGTGGTCCCCTTTAAAAATTGTATCCGGCATGTCCGTACCTAATCCAAGATGGCCGCCAGCGGAGAACATAGTTTTAACATTGGACCCTATGGAAAAGACATTCAAAGATCTTCTTCTCAGAAACTACCAGTCTTATTATAACCAAACTTAGTCACAATGGTCCTTCCCCAAAAAAGGTATCCAGCAGGTCCATACCTCATCTAAGATGGCCGCCAGCGGGAATAAAGTTTTAACATTGGACCCTATGGAAAAGACGTTCAAAGATCTTCTCAGAAACTACAAATCCAATTATGACCAAACTTAGTCACGATGGCCCTTAGATGGTCTGTACCTCATCCAAGATGGCCGCCAGCGGGAACATAGTTTTAACATTGGACCCTATAATATACATTTCAAGATCTTCTTCTCAGAAACTACTGGTCCAATTAGAACCAAACTAAGCCACAATGGTCCTTAGGAGGTCCCATCCAAAAAAATGTATCTGGCAGGTCCATACCTTATCCAAGATGGCCACCATCTGTCCAAACTGAGCCACAATGGTCCTTAGGAGGTCCCATCCAAAAAAAAAAATTATCTGGCAGGTCCATACCTCATCCAAGATGGCCACCATCTGGAACATAGTTTTTACATTGGCCCTTTTGATTTCAAGGGGAACCTCTGTCCAAATTTTTGAATTTTTATTTGAATTGTGGTCTGAATGTTTCAATTTCAGCATTATGTATTACCTTGATTAAAAGGGGAACCCCTGCCCAATTTTTTTTTGAGTGTTGTTCTGTTATGGGTTGTAATGGATAGTTGATCTTTCATTGCCATGGAAACCAAACAAGAATACTGTAATTTTAGAAAAAAAAGTATTCTGCTAAATTTTATGTTTTGTTTTTCCTATTGGAAATTCCTTTTATCTATCATGTTTATGTCAGCCATGGTCCAGGTGAGCGATACAGGCTCTTGAGAGCCTCTTGTCTTTAGAATGGGCAAATTCATACGGAAATTTCAAAACAAGTTTAAATAAATGATACGCCGGCCCCCACTTTAAAAGCAAACTGATTAAATGATTCTTGAAATTAAGAACTCCATATGATCAAACATGACAAGGGACTTCTGATATGTATCAATTATTTCATCTGATGTTAAGCAGTAAAAAATGTATATTGGTTTAGGGGTAGTAATGTCTTAAAATAAAAGATTTCAATGTGTAGACAGAAATTACAATTTCATACTTTTTTAAATAATCAAAGTCCTATAACTCTGGAACGAAAAATCCTTCCACAAAATAAAACGATCGAGAGCTTTCTTCCGTCATATCCGACAATCTTGCAAAGTTTCAAGAAAAATGAATAATGCGTTCTCTAGCTTAAATATGACGTGTGGACGGAAATGGTATTTCATGTTTTTTTAAATAATCAAAGTCCCATAACTCTGGAACGAAAAATCCATCGACAAAATAAAATAATAGGGAGCTTTCTCTCGTCATACCCAACAATCCTGCAAAGTTTCAAGAAATATGATCAAGGCGTTCTCTAGTTAGAGTACGACATGTGGATGAAAATTGAGATTTCAAGCTTTTTTGAAATAATCAAAGTCCATAACTCTGGAACGAAAAATCCATCAACAAAATAAAACGATAGGGAGCTTTCTTCCGTCATACCCAACAATCCTGCAAAGTTTCAAGAAAAATTATCAAAGCGTTCTCTAGTAAGAGTACGACGTGTGGACGGACGGCCAGACGGACGGACACCGGTATACAATAATACGTCCCGTCAAAGACGGGCGTATAAAAACAGTAGCGGATAAATTAAATAATCTGCGTTTTACACCAATGAAAGCAGTTTGACGAATTCAACGTTTTTACGGAAACAATCTTGTCACGTGATCATTTTCTTATGAATTTTGATTGCAAAACAGACCAATATTTTTGCATATGAAAATGCAAAATGAAAGACTGTGAAAAGAGCATGTAATTACTGCTGTGCAGCTTCAACACAAGTTTATTTGTGACCAGAACAAAGACGGTGGCTACTGGGAAAATAAACTTAACATCGACATTTTTGAAAAAATTTCCAGGACAGTTTTGAAAAAACTTTTTAGTATAATCAGATGGAGGTGGGCAAGTAGCTATAGACTAACGTAAGGATAGCCCACAAACCTTTTCCAAATGGCGTTTACAAAATAATCAAAGTTTCCATTTTACCAAAAATGATTTTCCTAGGTAGATTTTGACTCACCGAATTGGTTTCCAGAGGATGAGTTAGCTAGTGATCGAAATTGCAATTCTAGTTATTCTACGTCTGTTGTCAGTTTTGCCAAAACTTTTGTCAAACAATTTTCTCCGACACTTTTTTTTAATTTCAATTAAATATCCAAAGAAGATACAGATGAAATGATAATGGGGGAAAGGCGGGATTATAAATTGCTAGTAATTGGATAAAAGTCTCTTTTCACAGAAGTTTCATAATAATGACCGTTAACATGAAAATGAATAAAAAGGCAGAAATGTGAGAAACGCTCTGATTCCAGAGATGTTTAATAAAAAAGTTACCTATTATATAAACAATAGGTTAATACAATCTGAATATGGAGTTAGTTAGCGAGGGTTTCAATTTACGAATATAAAGGCCCAGCCCATGGTTAAATGACAATAACCAAATTATTTCGATTCTAATATGACAGAAAATGGAATTTTCCTCTAAAGCGACCTAAGAGAAGGCAGATTTCCCGCCTCCATTGCTGTCTGTGTCTATGTTTAACTATGGGCTGGGCCTTTATGTTCGTAAATTTAATCCCACGCTAACGCTCTGGGTTAAATTCAAATGTTAAGGCCCAGCCCATGGCTAAATGACAATAACCATATACCTTCCATGATTTTTTTTTCTTAAACAATACATTGGAGAACGTCGTGTAATTTTGAGCATGTTCCGAACTTTTTCCGACACGCCGTACGTTCAACAACGCATGTCAACGTGCGTCGACGTGTTTGTAACGTGAACAAGAACTTATACACTGCACACCAGCTTGTGCAAAAAATATTCTCACACGTTGGCACACGTTGGCGCTGTGCGTTATAGTGTAACAGGGCCATAGGTAATGGAAGAAAGCATCAAATACACTCCTAATTCAAGAAATTCAAGATTTTAATCAACCTTTTAATTGGCAGGAAGATAAACTTTGGCAAAAATCAGTCCTCTTATTTGTGTAGATATTTTGGCATGTGGAACCCAGGTGCTCGCATAGCCGTTGGGTTTTTGTTTTCCTTTGTTGTTTTTGTTTTGTTTTGGTTTGGTTTGCTTGTTTGTTGTTTTTTATCGTGTTTTTTATGTGTTCTTGTTTATTTATTTATTTTATTGTTTGTGTTGAAAGGCAATTTAGATAATAAGCTCAATTACTAAATTTTAATGTATTATTTTTTCATGGAATCTTTCATTAATTAAGAATATTTATTCTGTTAATAGATTTTAATAATAACCTATAATTATGATAGATTTTTAATTCAAAAGTACAAATAATGGATGAAACCGATCAACTTCTGGGTAATCAATATCACGATAAAGTAGGAATGTCACAGAATCCGATTCAACAATTTCCAAGACGGCGAAGTTCTTGCTATTATAGGCACTAATGAGAGTCAAAATCATATCTCCAACATTGTTTCGAAATGACTGGTATACCAAGACTTGAATTAATCAGCATGTCAATTTATTTTCTCTGATTATCACGCATTTTAACCCTCAAACGCATACCATTTAACAGAAACAAATGATCGAGATTCAGGATACTACAAACACTTCTACTAGTAGTACATATATAGGCTTCATTCCTTGATCTTTATCTTGAAATTGACAACAGAGATAAAAAAAACTAACTAGGCTGTATGACAAACGCAACGGCTTATTTTTTCCAAAAGTCAAGTTCCCTTTTCTTTGAAGCAACATTTCATCAGCGCTGGCATATCGAGATTACATATCCCAACTCATACACAAGGGCCTAGGGTCGATACATTGACTTCCTTGGAAGAGCCAGGTTGCTCATAAATAGGCTACTTAAATGGTAAGTTAAAAATGATAAAAATTTGTCCAGATAAGATAGCCATACCTCTCCAAATGATTTTTAATAAGTCTCTTATATATGGGAAGTTTCCAAATTCTCGGAAAACTGTCAATGTTATACCTATATTCTTTCTTACCCTCCAATTATCGTCCCATTTCTTTGATAAACTGAGTTGGTAAGATAATGGAAAGGGTATATACAAGCATGTATACAATATTTTACATAAGAGTAAAAAAATACTTAAATTCGCCAAAAAACTTATAAAACCTTTAAATCGTCTAATGCATAAGGGTTATAATTACGATATTGTCGTCAAGTCATTTTGGTATTAACATTGATTTTTTGATAGGGTCTTTGCATTTAAAGTATATATAAAACTCTTTATTCTGATAAGGTAACTATTTTACCACACCTTAAATTATTAGAAGCTTGTGTTAAGCCAATCTTATTATACTGTTGTGAAGTTCTTAGTTTAGATTTTTTACTGAAAGATAAGTCCACTATAGAGTCTAGACATTTTCTTTATAAACCTGTTAATGTACAACTGAAATTTGCCAAACACATACTTGGTGTAAACAAAACTGCATCAAATATGGCAGTTTTTGGTGATCTTGGTATGTTTCCTTATTCTATAGATGCCATTAAACTATCTGTTAGATACTGGCATCACATTGTAAATTCACAGCCTGATAAATTGATTGCCTATATATTTAAAAATTCACATTGCTCTGACTGGTATAACGACAAGATGAGCATACTGTTTAAAAAGATTAATTTTGAGCATGTTTGGCAAAATATGAATTCTTTTAGTAAAAGTAGGCTCTCCTTTTCTGTAGAAAACAAACTACAGGAACATTTTTTAAATTTTTGGGCAGAAAAGCTAAGTAGTGGACAAGGAAATAAATTAAGAACCTATAGCGAGCTGAAAAAAGATTTTGAATTAGAAAATTTTTTGAAATTAGATTTAAACAAAAAAGATTTAGCGAATTTTATTAGAGTAAGAATTAGTAATAGTAATTTAATGATTGAAAAGGGCAGACACAAAAAGATAGATTTGACCCTTAGAATTTGTCCTCTCTGTAAATTAGGAATAGAGGATGAAGTACATTTTAGCATCACTTGTCCATCTCTTAGTGAGAAGAGGCTTTCTTTTTTCAATAAATTGGAAAATATAGTCCCTTTTTTCTCTGATTTGTCAGATATTGAAAAATTTCATTTCATTTTCAAAAGTAATGATTATGATATTATGACTTGCTGTATTCAGGGTATAAGTGATCTTTACACTGAAAGGAATAAGCTTGTTTAGTTTATGTTATTCAATGAGTAATATCTTATTGACGCCTCAGTCTTCATGTATATAATGTACTAAAATCTGTATTATGTTTATTTTTTTTCTTCCTTGTTTGTATTTGTCATGTTTGTCATTGATAACAATCCTATTTTGGATTTTAATATCAATAAAAAATTGAAATTGAAATCAGATTTAAACCAAAATCATTCTAAATTTCTAAAATCATTATTGCATGGACATGGGTTTTGTATTCCGGTATATACATGAAATCATTATGCTAAACTCCTCACAGGAAGGGATCTTGATGGAAGCTGTATACTGAGGGTAAATAACTTAATTTGCCAGTTGGTAATGGGTCTGGAGCTGGCATGTCAGTTAACTGCTAGTAGTCTCTTGTGATTTCATGTTTATGTCCGTGTATTTAGTTCTCTCAGTTTCATTTCTCACAATTGACTCAGTCCTGTTGCCAACTGAATTTTACTGTTGTTACGATTGTTTCTTTATTTATCACATTGGCTGAAGGGGGAAGGTTTGGGCCCGAAAAAACTAGTTTAACCCCGCCGCAGCAGGTTTGCGCCTGTCCTAAGTCAGGAAATTTATTAAGCCATTGTGTGTCTTGTCTGTTTTCTAGTTAGTTCACTTTATGTCTATGGGGGTCTAGGATGATGTTTATTTCGCTGAACTTGATTACTCTTTATTTAGGGGACAACTCCTACCTGTCGTTGGGTGTGGGGTTTCCTCGCCGTTCATTGAAGATCTTGTGGTGGCTTTGAGTTGTTATTACTCCCCTTTGGGTCGTTGTCGCTTTGACACAATCCCCGTTTCCCTTCTTTTTCCTAATAATTTACAAAAAGAAAACTTAATATACTGATATCAATCCGGATTTCTCTAAAAAAATTCAACTGTTCACCAATTCATAGAAATGTAAAATCATTAGAACAAAAAGATATGAACTGCTTTGTATTTTGCGATTTTTCCAAGGCTTTTGATAAAGTTTGGCACCAGGTTTTCTATAAAATGAAATCTTTTGGAATTAGTGGGAATTTACTTAATTGGTTCAGTACTTACCTGAAGTAACAACAACAACGTGTCATCATGAAAGGTTTAATTTCAGCTGGAGTCCCCAAGGTTCTGCATTAGGTCCCCTCCTCTTTATAATATATATAAATGACATTGCCGACACTCTTATCTCATTGACAAGATTGTTTAAAGACGACACATCGTTCAGCTATTCGGGTCGTGATGGAGCACAGATTGAATTTGTGATAAATCACGATTTGAAGAAGCTGGACGATTGGTCTAAGCGATTGCTTATGTCTTTTAATCCAGATAAAACGGAAATTATGCTTTTCTCAAATTGTGACATTCCTAGCATGAATTTTACTTTTAATGGCCAAACTTTACCTGTGACTCAAACTAACAACAACTTAGGTGTTACATTTAGCAGTGATGCTAAATGGACCAGTCATATCGATAATATAGTATCAAGTGTAATAAGACATATAAACATCTTTCGAAAGTTAAAGTATAGGCTTTGCAGGCCAAATGTAGAGAAATTGTATCTTGTTTTTTTTCGGCCGCTATTTGAAAATGCAAGTGAAGTATGGGATAATTGTGGTATAATAAATGTATCAAGAGTCGAGAAACTTCAGCTAGAAGCTGCAAGAATAGTCACAGTGTTACCTATATTCACAAATATCAATGATATATATCAATAACTTGAATGGGAGACTTTGCAAGAACGTCGTAAAAAAGACAGCTACATATGTTTTATAATATTAAAAATAACAATGCATCATTTACGACTGGAGTTGTCTCTCCTGCAGTGTGGAGTCCGTAAAAAGATTCCCCGTGCGAGAGATGTATGCTCTCTAATTATTTCAGTTATGGTGTACTTGTTTGTGAGAGAATTTCTCATACGGATATACGATCATACTTTCCAATTTTGGCATTTTTTGTAATTTCTAAATTCTGACCACATGTTTAAAGTGTCCACATCTCACTATTTTAGAATGCCAAGTTTTCTTACAATCCACTTGATGAGTGCCCTGTGTTTGCCTTTATGTTGTAATCGTCCACTAGCTTAAGACACTAGTGCTTTTGTCGGGCAAAAGATGACAGTGATTGTAAGAGCACTGTGCCATTTTAATTTATGTTTGTTGACAATCCCTCATCCATGACCAGAAAAGACAAGGATGTAGCGTTGCTCGACAATTAGCAAAGAATTCCGCTCAAACCGGTGCTAGGTGCCTTCTTTAACTTACTATGAGGTATGAGAAGAGCTAATCGTTGAAGGCCTCATGGTGACTTCAAGATGAAGAACAATAATAAAAGCGTTTTTTCTATGCTTGTTTTTACCATGTATTTGTAGAGACTTTGTCTCATGTGTATTTACTCCATATCATTTCATTCACCAATGTATCTAAATAAATTAATACCTCCAAATATAGAAAGTACATTAACATATCATCTTTGAAATGGAGATGATTTAATTTTTCCTTCTTGTAGGCTCTCATTGACATATGATTCCTATATCCCTTTAAGTACAGTATAAGGCAATGGAACGGTATAGATCCGAATATTCGAAGGCGGAAACTTTAAGAAAATTCAAAGCAGAATTAAAAAAAAATGTATTTGATGGCTGCAACAAAGATAATTCTGCATATTATTCTTATGGACCCCGTAAACTTAATTTCTTGCTGACCCAGTTTAGATGTTCAGCCACATTTTTAAATCATGATCTCTGGAGAGTGAACTTAGTAACTCATACCATTACTTTTTTGAATATTTTACGAAAGGATATGGAGTAAATGAACATGAGACCATAACTCATATGTTAACTCCAACTGCAATAATTTTAATGAGCTGTATGGCCATTTCGGCAGCACTAGAACCCAAAAAAATAAAACCCATATGTCCGAAATACATAGATCATAGAAATTATCCTTTTTCATAATTTAGACTTGCTATCGACTGATTGCTTTTCGGTTACGTAACTTTAAACTTCCGGCAGCATAAAGTTCATGAATAAGCAAAATGAATGCATTTTTAAAAACGTGTTCATATATATTTAAAAAAACAAAGAGGTTCCTTACAATTTAATTTTTTTTTATCTTAAATGTAAATTAACTGGTCGACAGACAATAAGCTTTTTCATCCTTTATGTGATAGACTATATAACTTTACTTGTTTATTCTCTCGTTCATGTATTGATTATTATTAAATAGATTAAAAATGTCTATGCAATACAAAATGATTGGAGCAAATATAGAAAGGTTTACTGGACAAATACGACCAAACAGGCCCAATACGGATTTACTGGCTCAATATGGATTTACTGGCCCAATACGGGTTTACTGGGCCAATACGGCCAGGCCCAATATGGACTTCCGCTTCATTAAATCTTCAACAAAATGGCGGAATTATCACGAACAGAACATCAGAACATAATTCCATGTGAATAATCTGCT
>MJUU01072848.1:87277-100334 GCA_002080025.1 Modiolus philippinarum
AGGTTTACTGGACAAATACGACCAAACAGGCCCAATACGGATTTACTGGCTCAATATGGATTTACTGGCCCAATACGGGTTTACTGGGCCAATACGGCCAGGCCCAATATGGACTTCCGCTTCATTAAATCTTCAACAAAATGGCGGAATTATCACGAACAGAACATCAGAACATAATTCCATGTGAATAATCTGCTATACTGCTACAATGCAAACCAATCGTGCATTTTTTATTACGATTTATTTTAAACGGAAATTCAGTTTCATTTCCGGGATCCGATCCCGAATTTCTACATTCAATTTGGAGAAGTTCAAGGACATCAGTGGCAAAACTGGTTTGTTGACATTCTGAAAAATACTTTGATAGTTCAGTAGTGTTTAATATGAAACATCATAGTATTCAAACATGTCAACGATTAGATTTCAACAAAAATGCTTTGAAGATCAGAAAAGTAAAGCTTTTTCAGGTAACTGCCACTCGCTAAATTGAACTTGAGTCATTTGCGTGGCAAATGTTGGAGACTGCTCCCCATAGCAGAAATACCTGAAAATAAAATTGAGGATAAAGTAAACATGAAAATTGACTGACAAGTCCTTCGCTCATTTTGTTGCCACTGAATCGATAGCATAGTTTTACATAAATATTTAATAAAGGCGTCATAGAATGTTATCTGTATTATGTCCTCGGACAGTCGTATTGGGCCTCGGACAGCCGTATTGGGCCTCGGCGTTGCCTCGGCCCAATACGACCGTCCTTGGACATAATACAGAACCAATATAAAAAATCCCATTCTATAACCCTATACTTAATATCACATGCATGCTCATATATTAATGTAACATATATGTATATGAGGAAAGGACTTCATAAGTTTGATTAACTTGTGTCCAATCTTATTTGCTTTTAGGCGAATAAAATACGTTTAAACTGAAACGGTAAGTTACGCATAAGTCATAACAGATAAAGTTTTACAGTTGACATCACGATCGTGTGGACCGATATGGGATACTACTATCCGTTTCCCAGATGACAACAGATCATTCAATTTAAAGCTTAAAATTGTTGTTTCCTATATCGGATTTTACATGTTCAACACGAAGTCCTATAAGAAGCAGGAGATGCTTACTCTACCGGTGCACCTGATCTCATCGTTGTTTTGTTTTTTGTTTTGGTTATGCTTTGGATCCGTGTTTTTTTTCTTTTCTGTGCCGTACTTATTTGTTGTGATTGTTTATTTGTGTTTCCAATATGTTGCCATTTTTTTGGTTATTCTTTTTTTTCTGCTGACGGTTTGGTTCTCACTGACTTTGATCATGTAGTTAACATGGCGCGAAGGGGCACGTGAGGTAAGCACTGATGTAATTCCTGTTTATTGTAGCATGAAGAGTAGTCATTTCTAAATATTGTCGTGCCTTGAGTATCATCATCGAACTCTTATCGTGCAAAAACAAGTTCCATATACTACATGAAACTAGCAATACCAAGTACAAAATATTGTTTATATCTTATTGTTCACATGCAGTATGTAAGACTGGAAATAGTTTTCGTTGCAGGATAAAAACAGAGATTGTGCTTGAGAAAAATAGACCCAAACAGAAAAATAGACACTAAGCAGATAAAAGGTGTAGTTTTATTTAAGCTGAATGACGTAATAAAACATTTCGAATAATTACCATTTATCTTGACAATTACGATGAAAATAATGCGAATCAGTTTACTCCACATACATGTATTTGTACATTTTAAAACTTCAGCTATTTTTAATGCTCATGATCATAATGGCTAGTGAACACAGGATAAACCTCCGGGTCCAGTTTTCACAAGTTGTGTATCATGCATTTGGAATTTTGCAACAGGATCGACTCGTTTCAGTGGACCCATTTCCACTATCTAGTTAAGATACACCAGTACTGCTACCTCAGTATTTGTACCCCACTTTAAAAGGATAGCCTGTATCCTTCAACCGCCAGTCCGTTTATTTGTCCGCGGGTCACAAATTTTTGGTCACAGTTTTTTTGTTTACCGATAATTTACGTACATGACATGTAGCCTCTTCACGATGAAAAGTTCTCGCAATAAGTTTCCTATACTGTATAAAGGGGTTTTCCTTAAAAATGTGTTATGATAGTTTATAATGACTTTTTGTAGTCCGAGAACCAGTTAGTCTGTCATATTACTACTTCTTGTTAGTTGATACTTAAATGCTTTGGGGGAAAAAAACTATATCTAAAATTTTACGTCAGTTTCTTTGTTTTTTAGGAAGTCATTCTAATTTTATCAGATTCTTCATAATGATAAGTTGTGCTTTGTAAACCATTTTCACGATTCGGTTTTATTAAATCCTGTTTGCAGGCATTTGTCTTCAATACTTTTAGACAAACCTACTATAAATGAGACTATTTCGCCACAATTTTCTTTGCTTTAAAAAATTAGAATGATTTTGATTTTTTTTTGTGAAGCTTGATAATGGTGGCTTCTAGATACATTTTCCATGGTAGTATTTCTTTTTTGTTGGCGTTTCTATTTGATTTTACATTTTTTTACATGAAAATGATATAAAATTTGCTCTGCAGCTCGATACTAATTCATTTAACCATAAAAAGGAAGTTATGGCTTCGTAAAGGTAGTATTTACGTTAAATATATGACTAGTTTGAAGCGGAAGAGCTGGAATAACAGTGATAACGGTTTGTTTACTGTTATTGTATTCATTCTTCTTTTGAACCATCTTCTTCATAGCTAGTGGTTCGTGGAAAAACGTATCCAAAAGAAGCGGTCATTAAGACGACAAAGAAGGCCGGGTTTCATGCCCATACCTTTAACAATATTAATGCTATCAAAACTCGCTGCTCCAGTTGTCTCTTTAGTTCAGTTGTCCGCGATTATTTCTTTCTTAATTTTATTTTTTGAATTGGTTAACTTGTTATCTTTTTGATATAGCTGAAATATTGTTCACTGGACGTGGAACTGTAATCAATCAATCAGAGTAATGGTTGTTCTATTTGTAGTTTGATAATTAAATATGCAAATTATATTCAATCCAACTTAACAGACTGGACAAGTGCTTGTACATATCTTTATTAAGGTTATGAAGAGTAACAGAAAAAAATGATCGTCAAGTAAATAAAAAGTAATCTAAATATTTAACGAAAGGATATGGAGTAAATGAACATGAAACCATAACACATATGTTTACTCCAACTGCAATAATTTTAATGAGCTGTATGGCCATTTCGGAAATTAATTCCTCATCAGCAGCACTAGAAACCAAACACAGGAAATCCATAATTTCAAAAATTCCTTAAAATGCATAAAACCAAACAAAATCAGAATAATCAGTAATATCAAATATAACTAAGGACAAAACTACGATGGAGAGAGTTAATCCTTAGGTTTTAGAATTTACATAAATTTAGATAATAGTAATTGAACAAAGTGTACACACGAGAATGTTTTCAAAATTATACATTCAGGGCTAAAAATTAGCCATCGGTTAAAACAGAGAACAAGGGACGCTTAAGTACTAATTTCTGAAACTTTATGTACTTGGTTCGGGCAGTCTTTCTTTCTGAAAATTTATATGTCAGTGAAATATTAATATTCCGTATTTTCATAGCTCAATGCTGACAAGACAAAAACTAATTAGAAGCTGATTATAAATAAAATGTTATATACATGCCTTTGGTTAATAAAAATAGATGTTTAGGAGAAAAGCTTTTGTAGAAAGGTTGACAAGCACCTCTTTAAAAAGTCCCTTAATCGTTTCATTACAATCAGACACGAACATAAAATATCATATTAAGTATTACAGGTATGTAACAAAAACAAATGTATTGGAAAGTGCTTTATATTGTTTATAAACACGACAAAATCTAAACACTAACATATATTCCTGCCATTACAAGTCAAATAGTTACAGAAATATCTGACAAGTGTCCCTCAATTCACGCAATAGTTTTTTGTCCTCATCGATCCAATTCTTACCTGATATGTAACTCGTGGTGCTATTCACCTTTAAATCACCTCATGCAATAGTTCGATGCACTCATGGAAGTCTTATCCGATATATTACATAAAGCTCTGTTCACATTTAAATCAATCCTTAGCAATATTTCAATTCTGACACAGACTCAGAAATATCTAACACGCAGTGCTGTTCACGATTAAATTGATGAACCCATTCGAGTTTAATCTGACAGTCTCAGAAATATAAAACACGTGACTCTATTCACATTTAAATCACTTCATAGCAATATTCAAGTTTTATCTGACATAGCCTCAGAATTATCTAACACGCTGGCCTCAGAAATATCTAACACACGCAGTGCTATTAACGTTTAAATTGATGAACCGATTCAAGTTTAATCTGACATAGTCTCAGAAATATCAAACACGTGACTCTGATCACATTTAAAACACTTCATAGCAATCTTTCGATGCACAATTCAAGTCTTACATAGCCTCAGAATTATATAACACGCTAGCCTCAGAAATATCTGACACGCCCGCTTCAGAAATATCTAACACGCTAGCCTCAGAAATATCTAACACGCCAGCTTCAGAAATATCTAACACGCTAGCCTCAGAAATATCTAACACGCGGTGCTGTTCAAGTTTAAATTGATGAACCATTCAAGTTTAATCTGATATAGCCTAAGAAGTATCTACAACGATATTGTTCTCGTTTAAATTGATGAACCCATTCAAGTTTAATCTGGCATAGTCTCGGTAATATCAAACACGTGGCTACGTTCACATTTAAATCAATTCAAAGCAATAGTTCGTTGTACTCATTTGAAAAGTGGGAGCAAGGATCTTTAGCAAAATTTCGATAAAAGAGTCAATGAGTGTTTATCTAAATTCTGTTTCCTTCGAATTAGTTTTTACAAAGCTATATGTAAAACGACCATTTGCCCTGCTTGCACTTGTAAGTGAAAGAGATCTTCTTTTTCGTCGATCAAGAAAAAGTAATTTTGCAAAAGCTTTTCTAAATTTCACGGAAAATGCATTATATATCAACGGATTCACAGCACTGTTTGTATATTGCAACACCCGTGCTATCCACATTATATTTAAATATCCCTCCAATCCTAAAGATGATATTGTCCTCGGATCAGTAAATATTGCCCAAAAAATAACTATGCGCATCGGTAAAACGCATAGGAAAAATAGTACAACAATCATCAAAAGCATGATTACTAATTGTTGTCTGGATTTCATAGAGGTTTGCTGTGATACATTCACATTTTGGATTTTTTTCGACTCTGTTACAATGGTAAATATGGTTCTGGAGTATACAAATGCTAAAATACAGAACGGAACAACAAAGAAAAACACAAAACTAAATATGATGAAAAGTCGCTGCCACAGTTCTGAAATATGAGTTCTACATACAATGACTTGCGAGTTGTCGTTCTTGAAAATTGTCGTTTCTGTATGAGACATGAAAATAAATGGTACAGCGGATGCACCAGCTACAATCCATGCTGATGCCATCATCAAGTAAGCTCTACTTCTGCTACATGTGGAATAACTCTCTAGTGGATAGCACACTGCAAAATATCTTCCATAACTTATGCCCAACATGATCAGAACAGACGCGTGGGTAACTAATACCTCTAAAAATGGTATCATTCGGCCTGAAATATAAAAAAATATATATAATATAATCAAAATGATAATATAAATATTCCAAAACTGAAAACAAACATACAACATCAAAGATATCTGTGCGCAAAATATGGAGTAAGCTAATTCCCGGTGTTGTCTCTGACTTCTCTGTAAAAGCTTTGATAGTATAAAAAATAACTGTCATATATTCATACTAAAACAACACTCAACTTCTCGATTTTTATAGGTTTAATATCATAATATAACATTTAGTTTGTAGCTTGATGATCATTAGTTATTTACTACGAATTTCTGTCTCGACTACATGTAACATCGATATTGTGATCGGCTGTATTCATTCGTAGTCCCGAGGACTTTTCTTTTATAGTTAATAGTATCACTCATTTGATATTAAATACTCTCTACAATAATAATTTTTTTGCCCAAGAACAAGCGTTCGTGTGAAATTTTGTCAATTTATGGCTTTGTATTAAAATGTATTTCTAGATCGCTAATATTACATTTATTTTTTCCACAAATGGCATTTAAAACTATACATGACGTCAATTTGCCAATGCTTGTTATTTCTACAATTAATGCACATTTTTGTAAATCAGAATACTAACAACTTTAAGGAATTTTTGCGTTATATAATATGCAAATAATTTATGATGTGTTAACTGTTACTTTATAAAGGATGCATTAAATGTGACTTTATTAAGGAATTGTTGTGTTTACATAATATGCAAATACTTGAAGATGTATTAATTGTGACTTTTATTAGGAATCAAAATCGCCATGATGTCAGCACAACATTCCAAATATAATAACAAATGAACGGTCCTGTAAATATTAAATAGTTTCAAGCATGTCTAGAATGAATCTTTGGTGTAATAAGCTAGGCTATCATACATCTTTTATTGATCACTCTGTGCATCTGTGCTGATATTTATTGCAGGTCATAATTTGTATTTCGCTACAGAACACGACAGAAAAAGAAAGTGAAATATGTCAACGTATATTTGCTCCGCATAACAAAAAATTTTTTAAACATTCCCTTTTTGAACAATTCGTTATATAATGTTAATTCTGTTAGGAACAAATACTATAACCTTTTGTTCCGTTGGAACAAATATTCTATAATATTTTATCTTTTTGGACAAATATTATGAAGGAATAAATAACACTGAAATCGACACCATATAAAAACACACATGTGTCACCAAGGGCTCTAGAAGGGTAAGAATTTTCTTTTTCAGGAGTTGTATATGTCATATTTAGGCGTATACAGCTTGATTTCAGCTATTGAATTCAAAATAACAAAAAAGATGATCGAATCTTTGGATACAGCAAAAAGAAAACGGGAATATTATTTAAAAACAACAATCAGAAATGCTTTTTATCGTGCCAGAATTGGTTTCGAGTCTGCGATTTTTCGAACTGGTACTTGTCAAAACAAAAATAACATGTTTAAAAATAATTTTGAGATAATGTATTTGAACTTTGGTGAAATAATTTGAATGTACAACTGTGATTTGATGAAAAACGTTACTGATGTTTAGTGTGCTGAAGAATTTTCAAAATCTAATACTTGCGTAAAGTCACACTTTCATAAAACTGTTATAACTTTACACTTACACTACCAAAAGATCAGTGAACAAATCATGAAGACGTTTTTTTTTATTATTGTGGCCCATTTGGTTTTATTTGTATGTTGTGATTTATCAATTCCGTTTTTAATTTTATGTACCGTACCCGTGTATTTGATGCTCTAAGGTAATTTTTTTTTAAAGTATATTAACTCTTAGCATCGCACCAAAGACATAACCTGAATACTTTTTTAAAAAATCAAAACACAAACACATACCCACACAAACCAATTATAGATGAAACCAACAGTTTCCTTTGTTGTTGATAGCATGTAGAGTTTGTGAAAATCTTGTAAATTTTAACGTGCATGTAGCTCGAACCTAATGGAAATATTATGCTCCAAAAATGAAATCAAAATGATACATCTCCGATCATGTATTCCTGTTTTCAGGCTTTTAAACCGAAGTAAAATCGGTGTTTTCAGCAGTATATACAAAGAATGTATGAATGGAATTATGATAATATGCTTTTTGTTGTGTTTTCATTTCAAATACCTAGCAAATGGCTTTTTTAAAGTTTAACAAATATATATGCTGACATGTAAAATTTAAAGGTCACCGAGTGATTAAAATAGTTTTTTTTTTTAATTTAGAAGTATGTACTTTTACTCGAGGAAAAATGAAGTACAACTTTTGATATTTGCCAATTAATTGTGACGTCAAGGGGAATTATTGGTAACAAGAGTCCATGGGTAGTTTGCTTTACAAGTGTATCCTGGAAGCCCGCTTTATAACCGAATCCTTGAAGCCCGCATTCTATCCCAAGATGGCCGCCAACTAGGAACATGATGAACATTGAACTCTACGGAAAAACACGTTCAAAGATTTTCTCAGAAACCACTTATCGAATGAGAACAAAACTAAGTCATAGTGTTTCTTACACAGTCATTTCCCTTAAAAATGAGTTTCCGGCGGGTCGCCCCTCATCCAAGATGGTTTCCATTTAAATGGAACTATTTAAAGTTTTAATCCTATGGAGATCCCATTCACAGATCTCCTAAACTACCGATCCAATCAGAACCAAACTAAGTCAAAATAGAGTCGTTGGCCGTTCCCGTCAAAGAGTTTATCGAGAAGGTCCTATACCCATTCAAGATGGCTGCCATCGAGGAACATAATTTAACATTGAAACCGTTGGAAAACATATTGGTTTAAACATATTCATTGAACAGAGACATATACAGTACATGAACAGTACAAGAATACATTTGTATAATCATATGTAACTAAATAACATTTATAGGATTCAGAAACAAGCAAAGCTTATATACATCTGTCTTCTAGGGTTATACAGCGCATAAAATGAACTTGAATCAATCATACTCGTAAGAACCTTAGCAATATTTTAGTTATACTATAAATAGATATCATATAATTATCATTTAATCAAGAAAAAGTCAAAAGCAACAACAGAGTTGTTACTAAATCAGATACTAAAGTGTAAAAAAGGCTCATATTATCCGATAATATACAAAAACATACGAAAGAACAACGATGATATCAACAAGTTAGGATATACAATTTTTTTTCAGTTGACTAGCATAACAGAACGAGTAAAAGTGTACAGCATATGTTTTCAAAATATAAACCGCAAAAAATATTGTAACGAAAGGTTGTCAAGTTTGCTACGGTGTGAATCTTTTACTTTGTAAAATGAAATTTTGAACAACTATAAAAATTGTAGTGTTTAGATCATCTGTCAGGTCAAGAGAACCAAAAAGAAGTAGATGGGTCGTCATATTTAAAGGTAAATCAGTTAAGGAAGTCATGAGATCGATGCCTTGGACATGTTGACAAATAACAAAATACCGATTATACTGTTAATTTATTTTCTGCATATGCGCATTTCGACAACTTATGTCTCATCAGTGCAGATAAAACCAAAACATAATGGGAAGGGGTCTCAATTCCTCAGAAAACACAATTTGGAGAATACACTAAATTACTGACGAAGAGGTGAGAACTTAATGAACTGCAGTCCATACGCAAGCGTGAATGCAGAATTTGGCCAATTCTACTTGCAACGTAAAAGTACATATACACTTTGTTATTTTAGGAAGAAAGCAGACGATCAAATAGCCCAGTACTTTTAACATTACGTATGTCATTAGTAAGCGTGTTCCAATTTCTTACAGTTGACGGAAGGAAATATTGAGAATACAGATTTGTACGAGTTCTTATTTCAACTAAATTACGACTTTGTCTAGTATTGTAAAATTGTCTGTCAGCTACATGAACTGGTATCAAATTTGATAAATATTCTGAAGTATTACTTTTAATAATTTTATAAAAAAATATGAACTTGTGATTATTCCGTCTATCAGCTAGAGTTTCCCACTTAGTCTCTTCATATAATTTTGCATGCGAGGTGAGTTTTGTACCCCCTGTTATTATTCTAGCTGCATTAATTTGAATATTTTCTAATTTTTGAATCAAATCCATATTTTCAGTATCTCCCAAATAACATCGGCATATTCCAAAATTGGTCTGATAAATGAAAGATATAGCTGTTTTAAGTGTAAATCTATCAAGAATCATACGTGACTTTCGAAAAAATATTTAAACGATTGAAGGCCTTTTTTGAAATATACTCTATGTGGTCATGCCAGAAACCATTGTCTGATATAATAACACCAAGATGCTTATGATTAGATACGGACTGTAATTTTTTATTGTTCATCTTTAAGGGTGGGTATGGAGGTTTAGTTACTTTCTTGGAAATAATGATAGTATCTGTCTTTTTAGCGTTGAAATTAATTAACCATTTTTTTTCGACCATTCATGTATTCTATCTAAATCATTACTTAAGGTAACTGTAGTACTAACGGGGTCATCAACCACAATATATAAACTAGTGTCATCTGCAAAAAGTTTTATTTTGGCATGTATATTTTGGACAATGTCGTTGATAAAAACCCGGCACAACAAAGGGCCTAGTATTGACCCCTGTGGCACTCATGCATTTAATAGCAAAATACCGAAGTCACTGTGAATTTTGTTTTTGCATATGCGCATTTCGACAACTTTTGTCTCTTAAGTGCAGATAAAATAAAAACATTTGGAAAGTTGATATCCAGTCACATGAAGCCCCATTGATGACAACCCTTTGAGCCCGCCTACTTAAATAATTTTTAAACCAAGACAATAGATTACCACATATGCCTGCTTGTTGCAGTTTTATAATTAATCCTTTGTGCCAAACTCTATCAAAAGCCTTACTTAAATTGCAGAAAACTACCCGAATTTCCTTCCCTTCTTCTAATGCTTTGCCAAATTCGTTTGTAATATATACTAATTGGTTAACAGCAGAGTCCCCTTTTGTATCTAAAACTATAGTGTTAGTTGTATTTCTCTAAGGTATAACTTCTAACAGCTAGGTGAATGAACCATACATCTCATAAATGGCAACAATGTGTTACAATTTGTCAGATTATCAACCTTTTCAACATACTTGAGACAATAATCATTCATCATTGCTCTTCATACATAGAAATGCAACACCTACATATGTATAATTGACATTTCTGCAAGATTTTAATGAGTATAAAATCTTATATATGATCTATTGTTTGTCTTGAGATTCCAGACTACTTGTCTAACAGTTCTTACGTTTGCTGAACATGAGACTAATGGAGACAAAAAGATACAATTTATAACAGACTATCCACTTTTTTGGCAATATATCAAACAATACAAAGATTATGAAAGTTGCTACCTTTTTGTCTGTTTATCTCCATTTCGTTTGGAGACGGACGCATTTCGAAAAAGTTCAACAATATATGACAGATACAGGAATCTTCAACCCATTTTATGCCCTTTAAAACACGAACATATACTAGTATATTGCCCTCATCTCCCGAATTTACTTGCCAAGTTTTCTTACGATCGACTCGATGAGTGGCCTGTGATCGTTTATACGTCGTATTGTCTATTGGTCCCTTTGCCGTGCAACAGATGTCAGTGTTTGTAAGAGTACTTCGCCCGATATGGAATGCTTGTTGACGACCCCGCAGCCATGACAAAAATGATACATAGTTGTAGCGTTGTTCAATATCCACTCAAACCGTTGCTAGGGCCCATCTTGAATGTACTATGAGGTAGAATTTCTTTGCTCTTTGTTGAAGGCCTCATTGTGACTTCAAGATGAAAAACTATGAAATTATCATGTATTTATAGGGTTTGTCCAATGTACATTTACTCCATATCCCTTTATTTGTTCATTCATAAACGAAGGTTGGCTATTAAATAATTTAAAAACGAAAAATACAACTAAATCTAGAAGATGATAGAAACATACAATACACAAAGGTATTGTGACCATCCAAAAGAACACTAAATGGTTCCGAGATGAACAAGTTTGGTATGCCTGATCCCTGTTGTATGTGCAGTTTGCAGCATTGCAGTAAAAAGATGCATGCAACAGGATCATTTAATTTTCAAACACAACCAAGAAAATACCTTTCAACTATACTATGGCAGGGGAAACATTGGAAATTCGTGATACACTTAAGTACAATTTACATATTGACAACATTTGTAAAAAAAAAAGCTACTGGTACATTGGTATTTCTAAAACGGGATCTAAGACGTTTCCCACCAAGTGTCAAAGAGCGCGCTATTCAAAGTCTTGTAAGACCGAAACTAGAATATTTCACCCCATCTGGAATCCAGAACACACCACTCAGATAAAGCAGGGAGAATAGGTTCAACGTAACGCCGCTAGACTTGTACTCAATCGTTCATACAACAGGGAACAACTAGAAAGTGTTACAACAATGATAAAACAATTAAACTTGAACACCCTAGAGCATAGAAGAACCATAGCTGATGTAAACATTACCTTCCTCCACAATCAACATCTACATGAACTAGATACAGCCACAGCATGAAGTTTCTTCCATACCCCTGCGCATCAATACCTATCAGCATTCGTTTTTCCCTAGGACAGTCATTGTTTGGAACATGCTATCAGAAATAGTTGTCTCGTCACCTTCACTGGAAGCCTTTAAGTCGTCCGTCAGGAGACAACCATCCTGGCAACCAACAGTGCAAATGTAGAGATCCATCCATTGTACAGTGTACATGTAAACATGCTTGTTTTAATCACCAGTTATTGGTTTGAACCGCACCATTCTTTTCACATACACTGTTCCGCTCCTTATGAATGTCAAGGATGGATTTTGACGAGTATCCTAGTTTAATTTTAAGATGAATGAGCCAAAAGAGTAAATGCTTATTATTTTTCATCCTTAACATTGAAATTCACATTACTGTCATGCTCTATAAATAATCTTTAATACACAATGCAGAATGTGATACATATTAATGATAAATATTAATTATTAGTATTTTTGTTCGCGAGACAAGGATTATCAGGTCCATATCAGATGAGCCCGTAGGGCGAATCTGATATGGACCTGATAATCCTTGTCGAGCGAACAAAAATACTAATAATTTTTTTATCGGTAATTCCACAATGGAATACAAACTAAATTACTTTTTACTTCAGTTATATTCCTTTTTTACGCTTTGTCTTGCAATAACTTTCGTTCAATAGTGAAAAACTATGCACTATTTTTTTGTCGAATTTTTATGCATGACGCGGTCACTTACGTGACGTCATTCCATTCATTCAAATGCATAATGACAGTTACGCTAAGGAACGAAGGAAGGGGCGTCTATTGGAAGTAATGAAAATGTCACATTGAAACAAAATTCAGGATCATATTAAAGTGTGATAAGGTAGGTTAAAACTATGTGATAAATGTCTTGATGTTTTGGGGATAATCAAAAGGAAA
>MJUU01072852.1:0-30394 GCA_002080025.1 Modiolus philippinarum
CAAGCCATCCACCAGTTCCGTAGCGTCACATAGGATTCTCCACTTGGGAAAAGATAGGCTGATACCCGATTTTGTAGGAACATCGTCTTTTTCCCAAAACCTCAGGTCCACTCTGTTTGTTCATTCCATTATGTCAACTCTGCATATTGTCCTCCACCTAATGGCATCTACAAGGGAGTTTGAGTGCCAGTATCCTTTTTAGCTGGTTCTGTCATTGATGTGGTTAGCTAAGCTTTCTTCATAGCTTCCTCGACCATATGGGTCTTTATTTTGCCTGGCATGACTAATGCCAAGCTACTACTACTACTACTATTTTAGGTTGAATGGCGTCGCGGGCCAAATAGGTCCATTCGCGCCAGTTATACTTTTTGTTAATACGAATTTACGTAAAAAGTTATTTGTGCAATTTTTTTTTTATTTTATTTTTATTTATTCTTGGTGATCTGATTGGCATTTATTGACTGTATTGTAATATTTAGTTTTTTTTTAAAGAATGTTTTAAGATAGCATAGTTGGAGAGTATGGGTCTCGAATCGTTCAGAAAATGTGTAAATAATTGTGTTATCTGCAAGTTCAGAATTTGGGTTTCTAATATTTACTTGTTTAAGTCTAGAAAATATCTTTGTTTACCACTCCACGGGAATAGATATAGTGACCACTGTGGATCACATTGGCCCTATAAAATTGAACATAGGACTCCGCGCAAAAAGCCTAAAATATATGTTATAAAATAACATATGTTAACAGTACTATAGTAATCATCCCCGCACTTCGAATGAAAGTTCGGGGATATTGTCGTTGGCCTCGTCCGTCCGTCCATTACAAATCTTTTCGACACGAATTCCTCCTACATTTTTGGATTTAGGGTTTTAATTTTGTTATAGAACTGTTGCATATATGCTGCAGATGCGCAATAAGCTTTCGGTTTTTTGATATTGGTCTTGGTGCAAACAAGAGGTCCAAAATGTCCATTTTGACACATGTGGCATGCGACTCGAACTCCTCCTACATTTTTGGATTTAGGGTTTAAATTTTGTTGTAGAATTGTTGCATATGTTCTGTAGATGCGCCATAAGCTTTCGGATTTTTGGTATTTATTTTGATGCAAACAAGAGGCCCCAAGATGTCGATTTGACAAAGACCACAAAATGTGGATTGTGACACACATGGCAGGCGACGCAAACTCATCCTACATTTTTGGATTTATTTTTTTTTGCAGAATTGTTGCATATGGTCTGTAGATGCGCAATAAACTTTCAGAATTTTGATTCCAGTTCCAACTTTGGTAAATTTCCTGAAAATGTCAAAGACTGATATTTTAGGACATTTTGGCATAGAATCTTATATTTTGGCAAGTATTTGGAAAAAATAAAAATTTTGAAATCTTAGAATTCGAAAATGTGATTCCAATTTTGGTAAATATCCTGAAAGTCCCAAAGACCACTTATTTTTTGGAATTCTACCTAGCAACCATACTTTTAGCATTTGTTTTGATATGTTAATCATTTTCATCAATTGGATTTCAAGAATATTTGATTCCAATGTTGGTAAATTTCCTGAAAGTGTCAAAGACCACTTGTTTTTTGGAATTCTACCTAGCAACAATACTGTTAGGATTTGTTTTCATTACGGCAATCATTTTCACCAATTGAATTTGAAAAATATTTGATTCCAAGTTATTGAAATCTTTACATGTGTTAGTTAGATACATCAAGTACCGGTACCTTATCCCGGCCTCGTTAACATTAGTAAAACTTACTGTTAGGTTAGTATTTGTTAGTCAATATACAAAAATATCAATAATATTCTATGTACATATACACATCCAAAACTTAAACTATTTTTTTCATGTTCACAACAGTATCACTATTACGTGTATAATGCCTTAAATTAGATTTCAAAAAGAGGTATTATTGTTATTATTATTATTGTTATATATGTAAAAGAAAAGAGATTTAACAGTAAAAGGAAAAAGTGAAAAAGAAAAGAATTAAATAATAAGGAAGAATGTATTTTTTTTTGGAATTCTACCTAGCAACCATGCTGTTAGGGTTTATTTCCATAAGGGCAATCATTTTCACCTATTGAATTTCAAAAATATTTGATTCCAATTTTGGTAAATTTCCTGAAAGTGTCAAAGACCACATTTTTTTTTGGAATTCTACCTAGCAACTATATTTTTAGGATTAGTTTAAATTAGGACAATCATTTTCAACAATTTGATTTTAAAAATACTTGATTCCAATTTTGGTAAATTTCATAAAAGTCTCAAAGACCACTTATTTTTTGAAATTCTACCTATCAACTATATTTTAAGGATTAGTTTCCATTAGGACAATCATTTTCAACAATTGAATTTCAAAAATTTTTGATTCCAATTGTGGTAAATTTCCTGAAAGTCTCAAAGACCACTTATTTTTTGGAATTCTACCCAGTAACCATACTGTTAGGATATGTTTTGATTAGGGCAATCATTTTCACCAATTGGATTTCCAAAATTAGTTGATTCCAAATTTGGTAAATTTCCTGAAAGTCTCAAAGACCACTTAATTTTTTGAAAGTCTACCTATCAACTATATTTTTAGGATCAGTTTCAATTAGGACAATCATTTTTAACAATTGGATTTCAAAAATTCTTGATTCCAATTTTGGTAAATTACCTGAAAGTCTTAAAGATCACTTATTTTTTGGAATTCTTCCTAGCAACCATACTTTTAGCATTTGTTTTGATAAGGTCAATCATTTTCACAAATTGGATTTCCAAAATAATTGATTCCAAATTTGGTAAATTTCCTGAAATTGTCAAAGACCACTAATTTTTGGAATTCTACATTAAAACCATAGTTAAAAAATTTGTTAGAATTAGAAGAAACATTTCACCAATTTGATTGCCAAAATATATGATCCAAAGTTAGTAAAATTCCTGAAAGTCTCCAAGACTACTTATTTTTTGGAATTCTGCCTAACAACCATATATTCTTTTATTCCTTATGGTAAAAATAGTAACTGTCAATAGTTTAATTTCAAAAATGTTAAGAAAAATTATACCCAGGGTCTATAGCTGTTGTTTTCTGTGTCAAACAGGGAGTTAAAGTATTATAAACTGCATGTTTGAGTCTAACTGGTCCATGGGCCCTGTTCAGTGTAGATCTGCAGGGTCGAATTTCGACCCTACCTGCCCACACTGTCCAGCTCCCCACTGTTAAACCCAATCAGCTGCATATTTTTTTTAATGCCAAGCGTCCTCTGCTCTGACTTTTATAGTTAACGAACGTTATTTCGATGGCTCTGATTGGTCGGTTTCTTTTTGTCAGAAGAGATTTGATTGGTTAATTTTCCTGCATTCCGAACGGTCAATCCATTTCAGTTGGAGGCTTCTGATTGGTTAAAATCCTTGCAATTTGATTGGTTAGTATTTTGTACACTTTCAATCCGTTTTGTCCGAAACAAACATCTGTTTTAAAGTTGCAATACTTTTATCTCAATGATATTCCTTTATTGAAATGTCTCATTATATTTTTGATCCTATCCGTATATAGTTCTATCTTAAATACGTTCACGAGTACGCTCCATGCAGTATAAAGACTCCTTCTATATTTCTCTAAAACAACGGCAGTAGAATACCGAAGGAACAAAGCAGTGCAATTTACAAAAATCAAAGTCCAAAGACACGGCCAAAACGAGAACATAGAAAACAATGTCGTTAGACACAAAAACAATGACGTTAGACAGATATATAGCACAGAACATTAAAAACAAAGGCACTCAAAGAGAGCAGACGCATTGACTGTCGTATAGAAGGCTAAATTTCCCGCCCCTACCCATTTCTCCTCGTTTCAAGTGGCAATCAAAAGTCGTTGCCCCGGTTGTCCTTTCCTCCGTTATTTGTTTCTTCTTTTTACTTACATTTTTTTTAATTGATGAACTTGTTCTTGTCTTGATATAGCTGAAATATTGCTCACGGACGTTAAACTCTAACTAATCAATCAATTATTGTTACACATCCATGCGTGTATTATTATAAAAATTGAAAGCAAGGCAATCATACTTACATCTCACCTATGGTTTTAAATTCCGCGTTGTTCACCTACATGTATGTCTCCTTCTTATGACCTTGATAAAGGATTAGGGACATATAGTTTTTGTTTTGTTTTTTATGTCCTGTCTGTGTGTCTGAAACTTTAACCTTTGCTTGAACTTATTAGTTATACAACATAGACTTTACGTTCTTGACAAGTGTATAGGTCTATTCAAGATGAACATAAATATTCAAAACAAATTTAAGTCAGGTCAAAGGTCAAGACCACAGAGGTCAAAAAGGAATGAAATCGGGCGCTACTTTGGTCATATGTAGTGTGTCACGAATATATCATGTTTCTTTCTGTCACACCTATGTGAAGTCTTTGTATCGTAATAGTAGAAAATTTCTATAACCACAGAAACATTCAGAATTAATTGTTTTCAGCCTTTAACGTCTATCATTTCATGAGCCACCTATACAAATATCTTTATAATATCTTCCTAATACTCTAAAGATCGTCAAAATTGTTCAGTTGTATTAATTTACAAATTATGCAGAAAATAAATAAATAGTAACATTTACACTTCGATTTTAATGAGCTTGAGCCGTGCGAACATAAACGAAAAAGCATATACTAAAATTGTTAATATTTTTTAAAAAAATGTTGCCTTCTCACTGTTTTGGATGTATCTGCAGCATAAAAACTTACTTATTAACCAACCACTTTCAAAACTTGTGTCTGCTTAAGTTTCGAGAAATAGTTTTTAGATATGACATTTCCGACATGTATGGATCCTGAATTGTTTTAAAACCTTAGGTTTCATGGTAGAAATAAAGCTCTACCTCTCCTTTACATACATAGTACATTATATATTTTTTTTTCGAGAAGTACTATCAATTAAAAAATGGCCTATTTCGGTCGTATATTGTTACTTCGGTGGTCCAATTTTGCAAATGCATTTAATCCTATCAAAAACTGTTCAACGCGTTATCTGTTAGATGCACTTTCGTTATGAAGATTCATACGTTTAATCGTACTTTTATACGCAAATGTTAACCACATGTCCTTGTCATCTAAGCAAATATGTTATATTTTACATTTATGCAAATCAGCACCACAAGGAAAACTTATTTGTTCAATGTATCCTCAAATAGCATACATGTAGGAAGGATAAGAAATAAAATACATTATACCGAATACACCAGTAAACAAATAACGAAGCAAAAATGATTAAACCCTAAATCAAGATTCCAAAATCACGACAAATCATATTCAACACGAATTGAGACAGCATAACAACGAAAAAACAAATAAACAAAAATGAACAAGAACGCCACAAAATTGAACTAGCACTATCATTGTGAACTCCTACAAAAACTGAAGTATCATCAGGTGCTCCAGAAGGGTTTGCATGATCTGCTACACGCGTGGCACCAGTCACACTGCAGTGAAAAGTCAGGTTTTGTTACAGTCGATGTTTGTCAGTCCGATTATAAACTCTGGTTCTACCCAATGATATCTTTTCTCATCCGTGAAATGGAAACTTTGTAACGGTCTGCCAAATCATGGTAGTAGTGAAAATTGCAATTTTCATGACTGAACATACCCTTAATGTATAAGTTTTTGAGACAGTAATTTCTCTCTTTTTGACAATTCGCTGCACAAACTATTAGCACGGCAATAATGAATGAGTTGTGAATTGAAAACGCCATATGCCGGATGTATGGTAAAAAAGGAAAGTTGACTTTTGGAAAGTCGAATTAAATGACTGCTAAAATATCTAAAGAAAACAAACTTGGCATATTTGAATATCATCCAAATAGAGAAGATATAACAACGGCAGTAGAATACTGGGGTAACAAAGCGCAAATAGATGACAAATCAATTAAGTGCAAAGACAAGACAACACAACATCAGAAGACGGAAGAGTAAAGACACGACACACCAACAAAACATACGAACATCACAAATAAAACACTCAAAACTAAGGCACTAATAGTGTAACCTCTAAAAAACCAAGAGTGACATCAGGTGCTCCGTCACAATATCGGAGTGTCAATCCAGGGCAAAGTTAAAATTGGAAGACAGGAATCTAGCTGAAAATGTCTGTTCTCATTTGTGAGACCGACATTATATATATAAATACTATAAAACTCGTCACAACCAAATGCAAACCTTGTGGTTTTAAAAGATGCAAGTGTTGTCAGCAAATGCAACAAACACAGACATTTAGTAGCAAATCAGCAAATCAACAGGTAAGATGAACAAAGTGTTCTGCAGTGTTAATTGTAAGACACATAATGTCGTATACCTCATTGACTGTCAAGTCTGTTGTCTACAGTATGTGGCTGAAAATGTCCAACCGTTCAACAAAAGAATTACTGGACACCGCAGTGACTTCACCAAAAAGCATTCCTGTAAGTCAACATTTAAAATTACCTGAGTGGGCATTCTTTGGAGGATTTTGCAAGATCGAAAGTGACTATGTAACGGTTTATAATATCCCCCATGAAATAAGTTCCAAAGGAACATATTTCATAGCTCAACTGGTGAAATAATCTCCAGTTGGAAAGTATTTACTGCTCACCTGGTGAAATAATCTCCAGACGGAATAAATCTCATAGATATATCAATAACATTTGTTCCATTTGGAGCTTATTTCACAGGATACTATTTTGCCTTACAACTATTATTGATCACGAGCGATAAACAGAGACAATCAAGAGAAAGCTTCTGGATCAGAGTTAGGTACATTATACCTGGATAGCATAAACAAAAAATCGTAGTAATTTGTATTTATCCCGTTCATTTAAGTATGCATTTTCACAGTACTTGTTTATATATTTCTTATTATTACAGTTGTGGTGTTTGTACATAATATGTTTGACGGGGCTAATTTCCTGCTCCTACCCATTTCCCAGTGGCATTCGGTACTCATTGCCCCTGTTGCCCCTTCCAATTTCATTTTTTTTTCTTCTTTTAGATAACATATTTAATTGGCAAATTTGATCTCGTTCTGATGTAGCCGAAATATTGCTCACTGGACGATTAAATTTAACTTATCAATCATTCATGTTTTGTGGAGGAGTCATATATGACAAATATTTTTGACAATCTTTGTGTATTAATATTTATCTAGTGTACAGGTAAAAAATCTTTGACAGTCTATATGGGTTACATTATTTTTAACGATAAGTTATCAGATCAACAGAGACGCTGAAAAAGTAGGTCTAGCGAAATATTCGTCTTTTGATCAATTTATGTCTTTTATTGCCAAATTTTGTCTACAATAACTTTATTATGATGCTGTTTTGTATCACTTAAGACGTATATAAAATATATATAAACAAGATAAGAACAATGGGGTAATAACAAAGAACTTAACGTCACAAGAAGTCCTCCCCAATAGGGTTACCGCTAACAAAGTCTCAGTCTCAAGTCCTTTAAGCCCCAATCCCACTGTCACGTTTAAGGTAGATAAACAGTAATATTCATATCCATGAGAATTTGTAGTAAGTCGGCACAGTTCAAGAACCAATCCTACTAACCCAAAATATGTAATAAAAAGTACTGGTCACCATGCTTGCTTTTTCTAGAATTTAGATCAAAGTTTGCTCATTTTTAGCCATTTCTTCCCCTAAATTTACTTAGAATGCACGGGGAAAATATGGAAAGGTCATTTTAGCTTAATAGAACTTTTTATCCATGAGAATTTGATGTATTTTTATGAACAAATAAAAATTAATACGTAGTGCATTAGTACTGAAATACGGTACCGTAGTAAATACGTACTGATGCGTAGAGACCCGTAGCTGATACGTAATGAAACGCAGAATAAAGGTGTGAATACGTTTTACTACGTTTATACTAGGTTTTGCTACGTTTTAGTATGGTCTATCAGGTTAGCTTCTACGCATTACTACGTGTTCGCACGGTTTCCTAGGTAATATCACGAACACTTACGCATTGCTACACTCTTCTAAGAATTTATACAATGTAGGTTGAAAAGTAGTGTGCATATGTTTTCTAACCACAATTTGTCAATTGTTTTGTAAAACATTGAACAGCATGGACAGGCAACGGATGGAGTTCGCTAGTTGTTACACACATATATTTTACAACTTCAGTCGACCTGAAAGTAGCGATAACACTTCGCCATCTTGCTACAGGAGACAGTTATCACTCGCTTATGTTTTCCTTCAGGGTTCCCCACAACACTATATCCAGGGTTGTAGTTCAGGTGTGTGAGAGTATGCTGATGATGTAATCAATACACCAACAGAGGAAGCTGAATGGAGACGTGTTTCTTAAGAGTTTAGTAAGTTATAGCAGTTTCATCACGTGCTTGGTGCGTTAGATGGAAAGCACGTTGCTATCAAATGTCCAACTGGTGGTGGATCCAAATACTTTAACTAGTATGGGTTCCACTCTTTTGTTCTGATGGGGACTAGTAGATGCCAATTACAAATTTATATGGGTAAACGCGGGTGCACCAGGCGCTTGCTCAGACGCTCAAATTTGGAACCAATCAGACCTTAGACAACTTATCGTTGATGGAAATATCCACATACCTCAACCAGAGCCGCTTCCAGGCGATGATTAAGACATTCCTAATTTTATTGTTTGTGACGACGCATTTGCGCTCAGGTTTTGACTTATGAAGAAGTTCTCACGTAAAAAATGTCGCTTGAAGAAGAGTGTTTAATTATAGATTATCGTGATCCCGGCGAGTTGTCGAAAGCGCCTTTGGAATATTAGCAAACCGATTCCAGTGCTTACTAAGAAGCCTAAAGTAAGACCCTGATAACGTAAATTCTATTATACTGACTTGTGTATGCCTTCACAACATTTTGCGAATTCGATATCCTGGTGATCAAACATCCTTTTGGATAGAGAAGATGAGAACCACCAATTTTTACCTGGTGCATGGCGTGACGAAACAAATATATAGGATATAGACGATGTTCAAGATCGTAGTTACCCTAGCAAAGCAGCAAAACAACCGAGGCTTTATCTGAAACATTATTATTCTTCATCAGTAGGCAGTGTTGGTTGGCATGACAGAATGGTTCAATAACTTTTTATTAATTTACAACATGTATTCCTAATTAACAGTTCTTACATTTTCATTGAACATGTACTTACGCTACTAGGATTTATGAATGATAAAGTAAACCATTTATTCAATGCAAAACCAAGAAAAAAATGCTTGTATTTATTCACATACTGAAGTAAATTCTCGCGTTCCACTTGAATACCCTTGAAAACACGAACCACATAAAAGAAACATTCCTAAGACACAAAATTCAAACGAAAAAAAAATTCCTATGCTTCTAAAAATCGGTAAATAAAATCTATAAATATAACAGTATTGAAATAGTACTTAAGTTATATTACATATTTTTTTGTTGAGTACCGCAAAAACAGGTTTAAAAAATTTTTTCAGACTAGCAGACTAGCTTAAACCGGTGCTAGAGGCCGTCTTGAACTTGCTATAAGGTATGAGTAATACTCATTGTTGAAGGCCTCACGGTCACTTCAAGATTAAGAACAACAATAAAAGCGTTGTTCCATTGCTTGTTTTACCATGTATTTGTAGAGATTTTGTCTCATTTGCATTTACTCCATATCCCTTCATTGTTAATTTTAGACGGGAGTTTGACTCTACTGCAGTGTGGAGTCCGTAAAAAGATTCCCGTGAGAGAGATGTATGCTCTATATACATTTTAGTTCTGGTGTACTTGTTCTTGAGAGAATTTCTCATATGATGCACTATCATTTTTTTCAAATTTCGGATTTTAAATTTTTTGTAATTTAAAATTGCTTTTTCTGACCACCTGTTTATTGTGCCCACGTCTCATGATTTTATTATGCCAAGTTTTCTTACAATTGGCTCGATGAGTGCCCTGTGGTTGTTTAAATGTTGTGATCGTCTCCTACTTGTCTTTTTGTTGGGCAAAGGATGACAGGGATTGTAAGAACACTTTGCCAGTTCAGTTTATGTTTGTTGACGCTCCCGCATCCATGGATCAAAAAGAAAAAAGACATGGATATAGCGTTGCTCAGCAATTAGCAATGATTTCCGCTTAAACCGGTGCTAGGGCCGTCTGGAACTTGCTATGAGGTATGAGTAATGCTCATTGTTGAAGGCCTCATGGTGACTTCAAGATTAAGAACAACAATAAAAGCGTTGTTCCATTGCTTGTTTTACCATGTATTTGTATAGAGATTTTGTCTAATTTGCATTTACTCCATATCCCTTCATTGTTAATGTAAGGACGGAGAGGGAAGACAGAAGGACAGACATATTTCACTGCATACCTAGATGATTACAAAGAGAAGTATATATACATTTGTATTTTATGTACTTGTATAGTTACCCGCTATCCTCTGGACTTTCTTCCTCGTCTTGACCACTTGATGAATCGACGGCAGTTACAACCTAAGTTTACCTTTGGTTTTAATCTGATTTCTTAGAAACCGAAATTTTATTTTCATGAAATTCTGTACACTCATTCATCAAAACAAGGTCAATACATAGCAGCAGTTCACGGAATTTCGTCTAATATGTACTGAATGGGACATCATTGTCTTAGTAGAAACAATTATCTGTTAAAATATATATATCGATTATAGATTTTACATGTGTAAATACAATACAAATACAAACTAATTATCCATTATATTGATACAGACCTACATTATAGAGTAGCAGTCAGCAACGTCATCTTGTTGGTCTTAGTTCAACTCTAAAGTTTTATTTCCTTTATGTTTTTTTTCTTGAGCATCACTGTCTTTTGGTTGCTCAGTATTTAGATTTTCTCTTGGTTCCATTGTGCGGGAATCTGTGACTTCTGTGGCTTCTGGAATAGGTGAACTGTTTCGACCCCGTTCTCGGCCCCTGCCTCTTGTTCTAGTAGGAGGTGTAGAGTTCATGCTGCAAGAACTCGTAGTTGATCTTTATTAATAAAATTTTATGATGCTATTTCTTGAAAATACCTTCTACGTAGTGATACGTAGCTACATCGTAGTACACCGTACTAAAACGTACTGACACCTACCACAAGCGTAGCAGACCGTAGTTGAAACTGAAGTTTTGGCACCAAGTAAAAGAAAGAGTGGTGACATTTAATACAAAAAGATAAAACGGATGAACTATCATTACCAAAATAAAATATTGATAGAAGCTTTTGTCTACAGGTAAATCTTCAAATTTAATGGGCTTCTGCTTTTCATTTTTTCCAGGTAACCGAAATATGAAGTACGTTACTGTTTAGATTTAGCAGCACCAAAACCCATTTGCATATGAGCTCTTAACTTTCAACATGAGAGGTACATGTACCAGGCTTGCAGAAGTAAGGATTACCAATCTGTAGTCCCCTGATGTGCATTTTCTACATCAAAATTCTTTATAATTATGGGTTTTTTATTAAATATCGTTGTCTTGCGTTGCCTCTTAATTATTCAATTGCTGATGATTTCAAAATTTTGAGTGTATTTCTCGGATTGTTACTATACATTTTCTGTTAAATGTCAACCCTTCTTCCCGGGCAAGACAAATTCGAAAAAAATATTTAAAAGATATGAAGTAAATGCACATGAGAAAAATTGTCATTAAATACATGGTAAAAATGGAACGACGTTTCGATGCCAGATACAGTTGGACTTTGAAGGCTCAAACTGTAATAGCTCTAACACTATGGATATCTCGAACCCTTTTTGGAGTCACTTTGTTCAATAACACCGGTTTGAGCGGAATTCATTGCTAGATAATTGACTACTATCGAAATTAATTAAAATTTTTGTTTAATTGCTAGCTTTTAAAATGGGGCCGAATGGGCGATATTTTGAAGATGACGTTTGTACTGCTCTTTACTGAGATTGTTAATTTCAGTTCAGTCAAATTGGGCCGCTACCGGACACTACCACAATGGAAGGGGAGGTTTTGCTAGCCATAAAACCGGTTTAACCCACCATTTCCTTCGAAATGCCTGTACCAAGTCAGGACCATTGCGGTCGAAAATTTTACCGATGGTTTCCATATGATTTGACTTTTTGTCTCATGGACTTCGGCTCTTGACCACTCTGTTCGGAAATTTTGTTATTATCCCAATTTTCATCCGATTGGGCGAAACAGATCCATCTACGAATTTTATAGTTAATTATGGACCTTATGAGAAAACTACAATAAAATCACTTCCTTCAAATTTTGTACAGAGCGAGGCATATAGTGAAAGTCTCCTACGCCTGTTGTCTTTAAAAAACTAAATTATTCTAAATCATGCAACTGTTTATGCAGAAGCATATGATGAAAAGTTTTGTATTTTTAAAGTTTAAATTTCTCATAGGTTTATATACTATTGACAGATATTCATACAAAGCACTACCCTTGTTAATTTGAAGTCAGGTAAGCACATTTACAAATGTAGGTAAGTTTATTTGTATTATTTCATTTAAAAATTAACATTTATTTCTTTAAAAAGCAATGAAATACTAAATGAGGTATCACATAAACAAATACCGTAGAAATCAAGCACATCTTTAAAATTTTTGTCGGACACCAGCAATTTTAGCAACAATAAAAAGTCAAGAAGTGAAAGAATTGAAATACTGAACACCAACCCAGGACATAGATCTCACACTATTTTGCCAATTTCAAGAAATATGGACAAATTAAACATTCTTATTTTATTTTTGTATGAAGCATTTTTATTTGCTGTCTGATCAGGATTACTTCCGTTTATTATTGTAGTTTTTGCAAGTGGTTTGGCAGGCCAAACAACGGTCGAGTAATACGCCTAAAGAGTCTTAACTCACAAAATCAAGACTATTAGTATACACAAAACTATTGGTATTTTTCAAAGGTACAAGAAGTTGAAAAAACTTCGAATGCACAAATGATGGACAGACCCTCCCTGCATTTGAACTTTTGAAATAAAACCATGCGCAATAATTTGATAAAATACCGTTCGTACTCAATTCAACTCACCATTTCAAGAACTACCACGTTTACCATTCAGTCAATCTTCCATAAATCTATCATACCAAAGGTTTTTCATTAAAAGTCTAATACTAAAGTATTAAAAAAATATATATTCTGATAAATTATAACAGAATTGTAGAGCCCAATTGCAACATGTAGTTAATATACGGTTAATGAGTTCAAGGTATTACATAAGGGACCGACCATTTAACCTGAAAGGGGGGGTATGATTTTTATTTCTGGACAGAAAATTTTTTTCGCGCTTCGCGCGAAACAAATTATTTATTTTTTGCACGCGTATCAACAAAATATTTTTTTTTCAAAATTAACATTATTTTTTGGGGCAGAAAGCCTCATTCAGAAAATTTTGTTTTCATCATTTTGGCAGCCAAAATATTTTTTTCACATAAAATCAGATCTAAAATATTTTTTTAGAAAAAAACCATAGCCCCCCCCCCTTTCAAGTTAAATGGTCGGTCCCTAATGTATTATTAACTTCAAATGTATCGTACTTAATCTTCATACATGTAATACTATGTATATGAACGGCCCTAAGCAAATAATGTTACGCCGGACACGATACCATTAGCATTGATTATGCAAGATATCAAGTAATAGATTAGGTCACCAATACACACAGTAAGGGTCAAAGCAGGATAAAAGAAAATACATGTACTAATATTTCTAATGTAAAATTTGATGAAGTTTCCTTTATCAAACCTCAATGAGAAGAACTGTTCATGGGAAGTATACATGCGGGTATACATGTAAAAGGTTCAGTAAATTTTCAACTCTAAAGAATACACCTGGTAAAGCTCTAATAAAGATTTGAAATTTACAAAATCTTGTAAATTTTTAGGTGAGTCAAACTTTTTTATATTTCTTTTTAATTTTTGATAAGGTCTTTGGAACCGTTATGTTTGATAAACTTGAGGAATACATTTTTGTAATGAAATGTTTTAATGTTAACATATATATGAGATCATATACATTACAAATGTAGAAATAATTCATGAAACTAAATAGATAGAAACATTTTTTATTACGAAATTATGAAATGTTTTAAATGTAAGTAGCGGTTTTAGTGTAAAATTCAAATGTGTTGATTCGGGTAAAAATGGTATAACCACAAGTATTTTAGCTATATTGCTCAAACGGTTGGTAACTATGCACGGATTGTTAGTACTATATTCTCACACGGGTGGTTACTGTATTGCTCACACGGGTGGTAACTGTATTGCTCACACGGGTGGTTACTATATTGCTCACACGGATAGTTACTATGTCGTTAGATATTTGTTTACAACGATGATGCGACACAAGGCAAGTAACTTTAAAGTCTGGCTTGTAAACAAAAGTCTGGCTTGTAAACAAACAGTTGACTGGTGCTTAACCAATAATCTTATTTCAAGTTTCATATGTAATATATGAATGCATACTTGGGTCATTTTCTATATAATTTATGTTTATATACATGTAACAGCACTCATTCAAATTTAAATTTACAAATGCAAAATCCCTTCTTTCTCTCAAAACCAGACGACGGGAAACATTGCCTCGCAATCTCGGTTTTGAAAACAAAAAATAATTCGTGTTTTTTTAAATTGGTCCTTTTGTTTTGTTTATATTGTTTTGTTTTTATTTTTATTTTGTTTGTTTGTTTGTGTGTATCTTGTATTTTGTTTAATTTTCTTTGCTCATGACTCAGTTGAAGGGAAAACGGCTAAATTATTAATCTTCCAGTTGGACTGTATTTGTTCATATATTTTTTTCGTTCAAAACTGTTCAACTTTATTAATTTTGATAGTTTTTTTAATTTCACTTGAACGGAAAACGGATAAATTATCAATCTTCCAGTGGGACTTTATTCATTTAGTTTGCTGATTTGTGCAAATTTTGAGACCCGATTAAGCCCGATTTCCTCACGTCAATCATGAGGAGGTTCCCGATCGATTTCCGATCTGTTCTTGACTTGTAATGCACATTTGCACGACAACGCCAGAAACAATCAGATACATGGGTCGAAATCAGAGGGGTTTGTCACATCGTCCAGTGTTGGTTAGTAGAAAGCACACGATCGTTCAAGATCAGCCTAACGATTAATGAATATTCATTGAACGAGTTTGGTAGAGTTGGTTTGATCGGCAGTTATAACTGACCAAAACAGAAAAACGAAAATATATTGTTTTTTTAAGATTGGTCGTCATCAAATAATCTAATTAAAATTAGATCTACCAATTATTCCTTAAAGTCACTGCATGGAAGATCTAACAATACCCAAGTGAACTTTCTGTTTCGATAATTCATTCGAAATACTCGGCTTTTATCATAAAGCTTAATGTCTTCAAAATCGTGTAGACTGGATTCTGATTGGTCGATGTCAAAGACCATAGAGATATGTTGTTAGATCTACCATGCAGTAACTTCAAAGAACGATTGATAGATCTGCTTTTAATTAGATTGTCATCAAATGTGGATTTAATTATCCTATTTTTGTAAACAATTACAACAGTCAAAACTAATTCTCAGATTTTCGATTAACAAAGAATGTAAATGGCTGTGAAATATTTTGTTGGCAGCAGTATATTGTAAATATAGTAATCTAACACTTTATGGAAATATTACGGGGTCATCTCAAAGTTTTTTTATGTATAACGATAACAGGTGTATTCACCTAAATGTACTGTATATATGTTTTACTGGTAATCTGGTAATTTCTGTATCATGTTATAGCAGTTAAAATGGGATACCTCGAAAAGCGAATCTTGATAAGTAACAAGGCAAGATGGTGTAGTTTCGAACAAATGTGGTCGTCTAGCTTCTTTTCAACTATCAATTTGCTTATATATATATATATATATATATATTTAAATTAGATGTATGGACAAGGATAACAGCATTTTGTCATAAATTTGTCCTTCACTGTCAATGCAATACCAACCTGAAAGTTCTGATTATGTATTAAGCAAACAAAAACGATTCTATCGACAGGATAGTATATGGTAACCCTCCCGGAGCACCTGATGTCACTCTCAGTTTTATTAGAGTTAACATTCTATGTGTTTCAGATTTGAATGTTCTTGTTTTTGTTTCTGCGTCTCTTAGCTGTCTAGTGTCATTGTTTTTGTGTTTACGTTTTTGCCATTTCTCTGGACTTTAATTTCTGTAATTGCTAATCCTTTGTGCCTTCATTATTCTACTGCCATAGTTCCTTGTACATTTATTGTCGCTCAAAAAGGGAAGAAATACCTGAGTTCAACAGATAGCTAGTACCACAAACCGTGTCTCTTCAGTGCAAAAAAATCAAAGCACTTGGAAGACCAGAATTAAAGCAAATTAAAATTACAGAAGAGTAATTTAAGCCCCCCAAATCAGCTTTGCATGAGTATGATACTCCTTAGTTTTTAATGGTTAAACTTAAGCTATTGTAATTTTTCAAAACTGGCTATTTTCGGCTGATGAAAAATATAAAATAATGTCTTAGTTGTTATTACTCCCCTATGGATCGTTGTCTCTGTGACACATTCCCCGTTTCCCTTCTTTTTTCTATATTATGCATATACCACATTCCCCTGTCTTTGGTGTTAAACTAGGTTATATTGCCTCTAGCGCCAATCTAAAACATAACATAGGAACTATGTTTTGAAGTGGAATTCAAGAACGATAAAATATTGTAAAAATATCACAGGAAAAGATTTTTCAAACGCATTTTCTAATCAATTTTATGTTAAATTATGTAATCATAAATATATGATATTTAAAATAAAAATCTTTCAAAAATCAGAGGAACTTATTAATTATCACACAGGAGACTTTTTAAAAACATCTCTAAACATCAAAAGTTATGTAGTTGTTGACTACACAACATACGAGTTTGTAAACACCAAAACACTTGCATAATAGGGTCATTTGTTAACTAATTACGCCACAAGTACCACATGTTACGGCATATATTGTCGCCCCTGCACATATTGTCGCCTACACATATTGTCGCCGGCGACATTGATATGTGCAGTACATTTTCGGCACATATTGTCGCCAGTTTAAAAAGAACTTGTAATATTATAGTTTACAACAATGTTGAGTTGTTAGTTTCCACTTAATGATTCTGAGTGTTTTGAAATAAAATAGCTTTTGTTTCCAAGGATATTGAGATAAGTCGTTCTAAAATCTTAATTCTAAAGATTAAGCTCGAATGAAATTCACGCCAAATCAAGGTTTTCCCGGTAATTTTCTCGATCAATATTAGAATCTTCATTTCGATGTCTTCTTAGATGCATATGCAGCTCTATATAATATGAATGTTAATGTGTTGGTAAGGTGAGCTGCAAAGGTAGAATGTATGATTCCAAGAAGCGTCCTTCGTTCATTCGTCTAAACTTTTTCGTTCGATGATCTTCTAGAGAATTCATTGCTGCATGGATTCCGTCTGTCGTAACTTTTTCATTTCCATCATCTCGACATATATTTAAATAAAATTGGTACTTTTCCCTAATTAAAAAAAACGGCCGCAATAGGATATTCTTATAACGATTTTCTTCTAAGGGTCGACTGAATGAACCAAACGTGGCAGTGGTTCTCATAATATGCCAATCAAATGCTGTTAATTTATTCAAAATTGCTCAGCTGGAAACTTGGTTTAGCATGCAGACAAAGCTCATTTACAGAACCGCTGAATGGATTTATTAAAACTTTGTTTTAATGTTTCTTATGGAGTAATGACAAAGCGTTGTTATTTTTGTGCTGAAACTTAATGATTATCAGTGGATAATGAACGATCAATAGTTGGTGCCTGGTGTTGGAACCCTTTTCTTCTGAGAAATATTTAACTTCCTACAGAATTTGAACAAGAATTGATCCCATAATTCTGCAGAAGTCAACTCGACATCGTCCCCCTGTTTTGATGGCTGGATGTGCCAATGACAAGGTACTTAATTTGGGAAATCCATATGCATATAAAGATCTAAAGGAATTTAAGTATTAAATACAAACAATACAAAGTCTGGCAGGTGTAAAGAAACATCATGTATCTTATCACTTCGGCAAGGGAATACATTTGGTATAAAGATAAAGCTTAAGTCCCGAATGAACAAATAAAAGAATCTAAGCGAATAACTATTTAATTTTTAGATGGAAGGCTTGTTTGGAATTTGAAAAAAAATCCACTATACTGAGAAAAATAGTAAGGATAAATTTTGGACTAAAAAAATAGGCGAGACGCCAATGAAGCAGATGAAATAAGCGATTAGGAGTAGTTTGAAAAAAGGTGCTCGAGCAAGACTTATTACGTATCATCATTCAACTGAACGCCTTTTATCCAAGATGAGCTTTTCCTATTACTTACGTCTTTCGTCCATCCGACGATAATGTTTCAAAGATCTTCTCTGAAACCTCTGGGTAAATTTGAAGCAAACTTGGTAACAATAGTGGTTCCATTTCAAACTCATGTCCGACAGGTCCACAATTCACCCAAAAGAGTTGCCAGCGGTGAAGATTAATAGGATCTTGCATAAGGTCATATTAAAGATCGGGATATCTTTCACAAGTGTAAGAAATTTCGTCTTTTCTCGAGTGGAGCCTAGCGGAACGAGAGGAAAAGACGAAGAATTTCTTACACAAGTGAAAGATATCCCGAACTTTAATTTTGATGTTATGCAAGTACCTATTTCTTCCGTAAAAAGCGGAAAGAAACGTCTGGAAACTTTTACTGTTTGAAAAACGTTGTCGTCACTTGAGTATTCTTTACATTGTGACGTCATGTGTTTTATGACGTTAAGTCATGGTTACGATTGTTGTATCACAAAAATCAACACGTCTGGTTGGTCATTTACCGATGTGAGATGAGGCTCACATGGGTCATCTCCCACTGTAAACCACGGAAGAAAATTTAACATTGGAACGTTTGGTAAGCATATTCATAGATCTTCTTTGAAAATACTTGCTCATTTAGAACCAAACGTATCACAATTGTTCTTACATGGTCTCATCGTAAATAGTATCCTCGAAACTGGTACCTCATCCAAAATTGCCACAAACAGGGCACATAGCTTAACATAAGACCGTCTTAAACTACTAGCCAATCGAGAGGCAAACTAAGTCACAATGGTCCTTAGATATGTTTGGCATGTCCGATCCTCATCCGAGATGACAACCAGCGTGAAACATAGTTTAACAAAAACACATTCAAAGATATCAGAAACTACTGGTTATATTAGAACCATAATTAGTCACAAGGGTCTTTACTTCGTACCTTCCACTGGCAGGTCCCTACCTCATTGAAGATTGTCCCTTCTATTATAAGAGGTTTTAAGCAGGTAAGTATTCATTCAAAGACGACTTGTGGAAAACATATACTAAAATCTTCTCAGAAACTATTACTCCGAATAGAACAAAGCTTAGTCGTAATGTACTTAGGTGGGATCTTCCGAAAAAAGGTATCCCGTAGGTAAGTTCCAAATTCTAGATGACCGCTAGTTTAATATTGGACCCACGGAAAACTAATTCAAAGATCTCTGAAACTACTTTTTCAAGTAGAACTAAACTTAGTCACAATGTTCCTTGCTTGATCTTTCCTTAAAGGGTATCCAACAAGTCCACGCCTCACAAAAGATTGCTTCCAGTTGGGAACATAATTTAACAGTGGACCAAATTGGAATACGTTCAAAGATTTTCCCTAAAACTAATTGTCTAATTGGAACCAAACTGATCACAATAGTCCTTGGATGTTCCCATTCAAAAATTGCTAAATAATAATGTAACTAAATTATTCATATGTATATATGCATGCAGCACCACTGTGTTAATTAAACCTTTTAGTAGAATCAATATAAGACAAGACTGCCATGGTAATTTCTGTATTTTCATCAGATGATATATCACTGTTGTTACCAAGAAGAGTATTTAAATCCAATATATTCCAAAATTTCCTGAGTTGCAAAGAGAGTTGAACACGCTGTTGAATATATTTTAGGACAGACCCAGAAGTAATGAAAATTATCCTCAATACCCATACCACACTCACATAAGGAGCGCTCAGACAAGTGTGAAAGAAATAAATGATGTTTTAGATTGCTAACTTCATTTCGAAGCTGGCAGTAAATAATATTTAGTCTTCGAGATCCAATGGCAAAATGCTCCGTCGCATTATTTAGATATTGGATGAGTTTATTTGTAAATAAAGAAATAAACGTAAGATTTTGAGTACTAGTATCTACATCTAACTGATCCCGTGCACCTAAGGCACTTGGAAAAAAACTTTTTTTATACGACTGTGTGCGTGGTATTTTAAAATAACGAGGATTTCTAAGCGGATAATCATCATTATTATTAACATGAGTGAAAAAATGATCAGAAAAATAAGTAGGAAGGTCACCATGTAGGACCTTATAAACAAGAATCAACTTTTGAATTTTGGGACTTACTTCCAAGGAGTCCCAGCTTAATTCTTTATTCAATTTTGATCTGGAGGTTCCCCCTCTCATTCCGGTTATAATGCGAGCAGCTTCATATTGAACTGACTCAATTAAATTTGATTCCTGCTGGGTACAGTTACCCCCAAACAATATTACCATATTCTAAGATTGGTCTAATAAAACCTATATATAATTTTTCTACTGATGTTCTGTCAATATTATATTTCAACATACTCAATATATTAAGACGTAAGCAGCCTTTGGTGTAGATTTCAATGTGATCTCTCCAAAGACCTTTAGAATTGAAGGTCAGTCCTAAATGTTTATGGGTGTTAGTCTCTTAAAGTGGCGTATTGTCCATACATAATGTTGAACAGTCAACATTTTGTTTTCTAGTAAATAGCATGGATTTGGTTTTAGTAGAATTAAATTTAACACCCCAATTTGAGGACCAGGTATGTAAGTCATCATTCAAAGACTCAGCGGCTGAATTATGGTCGTCAACAACACAGTAGAGCGATGTATCATCAGCAAAAAGTTTAATATTATTAGAGACAACATCTACTATGTCATTGACGAACAAAATAAACAAATATGAAGAAGGGATAGATCCCTGTGGAACTCCAGCATTGATAGTTTTCCAGGGAGAAGAACTTCCATCCATGCAGACTCGTTGTCAGAGAGATAACTTCTGAACCAGTTTAGTAAATTTCCATTTATTCCATATTTTTGCAGCTTATATAATAATCCCCTGTGCCATACCCTGTCAAAGGCCTTGGAGCATCACAAAAAATGAACCTTACATCTTTGCCTTCATCTAAATTTTTCATAATGACGTCATATATAACTAATAATTGGTTGACTGTTGAGTCTTTGTGACGAAAACCAGATTGGTTGTCAGTCAGTTGGCAGATATAAGAGAAAAATAATGTTAATTCAATATTTACTTGGAGTTCCAATACATTTCACTAAAACAGATATATACAGTTGAAAACCTTTACCCAAAGTTCAAAGAAGAAAAAGTAATGCTAAAAAAATGCGAAAAGGTAATGCTCCCCAACCCTTAAGGCTCTGGTTTTGGAGGAGGTAATTGTGAAGATGTCTAAGAATTATTTTTTTTGTAATATTATGCATTACATTTCAAAAATGCCTGTGATTTAAGCATTGCATGGTATTACATAGCATTTTTTTCTACTTTGAACATTGTTTTTCTCTTATATCTGCCAACTTTTCAACTTATCTAAAAGTATAAAAAAAAGTTAAAAAAAATATTTTGTTTTAATTCAAAATTTTATAATGAAAAACATTTAATTTCAATTTTACCAAAACAAACACAAGCTTCTAGTGATCAGAGTATAATTAGTTCAAAGATCAATGATTGTCACATGTAAAACTCTTTAGTTTACATTTCAATTATTTCCTTTGATAAGTAGGTTTATGGACTTAAATGTTATAAGAAACCAACCATGAATATATATGTATAGGGAACTGAACTGAACTTCTTTCTCAAAAAACTACATATAAAGTTCATTCTTTAAATTTTAAAAAGATCACATAAACTTAACACAGTGGGGGTAAACTGAGCCCACATTTATCTCCCCAACCCTTAAGGCTTAATTTCAAATTGTAAATTTTAAAACTGTCCCAGAAAAATTGTGAAAAAGGAGGGAAAATAAAACTACATATACATAGTAAAAGAGATAAGACAATATATACATTACATATAAATGCATCGGAATACACAAGTACAGAAACTTCAACTAGGAGGTTGGATCTTTTCACTTGAAATTTTAAATGAATCCGCTTCATTTTCAAGGGAAACAATACTATCAGTTTTTAAAAAGTTGACTGAATTTGGTCTTTTTCCTGCTACATAAACATGTTCGCAGTATTCACTGTAAATTGTAAATTGCAAATGCATGATTAACCATTTCTTTTCTTGATAAAATTTGAAAAATGTAATGTGTAATTTAATGCATTACTTTTGTAAAGTAATTGTAATATAATGCATTACTTTTAGAAATAGAAGTTATTGTAATTGTAATATAATGCTAAATTTTCAAATGTAATTGTAATATAATGCATTACATTGCAATGTAATTCGCCACATGCCTGCATGATAGGCAACTTCTATAGAGGTATTTTCTTCCAAATTGTAGGTACTCCAACGAAGATTTTTCTTAGCATAGTTTGATGATTATCAATTTTCATTGAACAAATACCAAAGGATGACATGGTGCATGGAGACGAATGTTAAGTGTCGTATTTGAATTACAACCTATACTTTTTAACTGCAAAGTTTCATATAGGTTCATGAATGCACTTAGGTGCAAGGCAATTTTAATTTTTACTTGTTTTTACAGTTTTCTTGAATTTTTCTCGTATTTGATCTTAATCAGTAGTCAAAGCGCCGTAACTCGAAATAATTTTGAACCAGTTTTTCCTTTACTCTTAATAGAACTGGTAAATGCGAAGAAAAAAAATACCGGAAGTGGACAAATCGTATTTAATGATGTTAATTTATCTTTAATCTAAATTTTTGGAGATTAAAAGTTTAATGTCTTAGTATTGAAGCAGATAGCTTTCTTTTAGCACCTTTATAATCATTGATTTCGAACATTAAATTTTTTTGTTGGAGTACCTACAAATTGTAAGTTGTAAAAATTTATTATTAATCTAAAAGAATACATTACGCATGGGTCAGGATCCCAGGCTATCTCTAGAGTAGCAAAACGATGGGTTGCGAGTTCTAGTCACACATATGACGGAATTTTTGAAGAGACAACAAATTTGGACCCAAGATTTTCAAGACAATGTGTTCAATCATGCAAAAAAGTGGCCTCTACATTTTTAAAAAAGTACTCAAGAAAAAAAATATCTTAGATTTATTGTCCAGTATTGTGCATTTTCCTTTTATGATAAGTGACCTATTTGGTCACGTGACCAGCTGATGTCGAATAAGCTGAACATGGCTTGTGTATCATTTTCTTTATCATATACATGTATATAGATTATTACAGGTTATTTTCCTTGTCGGCTATGGTATAAGCCTCACATATCAAGGCATAGCCTGAATGCTGATATGGATTCAGGGCCGATACAAGGGACGATATGGAATAATCATTATATATATAGATTATAACATGCCATTTTTCATATCAGACCCATTATCAGCCCTAGGTCAGTATATCAGCCCGAGAGCCGACAGGCTCAAGGGAGGATTTTGACCATGGGCTGATAATGGGTCTGATATGAAAAATTACTTGTTATGATATTTTAATCATATGTTTCAAACTAGAAATACGTCCACAATTTCATACGCAATCTAAAAAGTTTATTTTCAGGAATCGCAATTTTGAGTTCAAACCTTAAAACGTTGAATTTGTGAAGACAACATTTTGTTTGTGAAGCATACTTTAAGATGAATTGCAAATAAAAAATTCGGGTATGTTTCAAATGTGAAAAAAATAAGATATTAATTTCAAAAGATAAAAAAAAATCAATTTTGTGTAGCGTAAAATCTGTTAAAAAATGATAATACAGTTACGGATTTAGCGTGCGATATAAACCGGAAGCAGTTGATATAAACCGGAAACAGTTGATAACAAAAGTCGTATCACACGGTTGTGAACAATTTGAAGATAGTTGGACTAAATATCAAAAATCGACAGTATTATCAAAGGGTAAAATTCTGCTGTTATTTTATATAAACATATCATAATTAAACACTATTTATCACATATTCTAAAAAAAAGATATTTATTACATTTTCTAAAGGTGATGAATAAGAACATTCAAATTAAACAGTACTATAAGAATACAACACAATTAAATAACTGAAAAAAGGAAAACAAAAACATTGTGAGAGGATTAACAATACTCTGCAGTAAAATTGTTTAGAATTACGGAGTATCTCCCTCGTACATAGTTCTGTTCTTCGCTGATTTTGGTTTTTCTATTTGGATCTTATTTGTAATTTTTTCCCTTTCAGCTGTTACACATATTACGGTTTATGGATTTCCAAATGATCTGATTTTGTTGACGAAAGAGCCATATGCAGAGACTAAACTCACAGTAACTTTGGTATTTTGTTACATGTAAGTTCAAACAATACTTTCAGAATAAAACAACAGCAGTAGAATATCGAAGGAACAAGTGAAGCGATGACTACAAAAATCGAAGTCCAAAGACATGGCAAAAACGGAAACAGATAAAAACAAAGACAAAACAAGGACGTGAGACAGCTACAATGCACGGAAATAAAAAGATAACATATATAAATAAAAATAAGGACATTTTGTGAAAAGGAGACAATTGCAGCGTATTTCGTATAAAGCTTTGTGGAGTAAACTTTTTTCATATTGACTTTGATCAGCAAAACAACCGACTGTAAATGGATGACTCCAACAAGGCTGAGTACTATACAATTATCTCTATTCCAAAACAACATCATACACGATATTATATTCAGGCAAAGGCGAAAATAAAATCTAAAAAAGGCCTGGAAATAAAGCAGACAATTTGGTCGTTAGAATAAGTGACGTCACGTGAACACATAAAGTGTGAAACGCAAGACATCAACATAATACAATATTTAATAAGAGGAAAAATATAGAATCCACAATTGCATCAAGTGAGAAACGACATTTCTACAATAGAGATGGTGAAATTTTCAAATTTCTAAACGCAAGGCTTACTGAGCGTCTAAAGTATTTGAAAATTTAACTACCGAGAGTGCAGAAATGTTGTTTCTCACGAGATACAATTGTGGATATTATTGCTATAATGATTTCAAGGAGATTTTGGATAAAAACATTACCCCTATTTCTGATTATCCGAAATAAATGTGTTCTTTGAGCGTGACGTTATCAGGCTTGGTATTTCATGACGTCACAATGGTCAAGTCGGAAAACGACAAACACATTTTACGTCATAATTGAAATTCAATCACTTGCAGAGAACAACATTCTCTCTAGAGAGGAGAAATGTTCAGGAAACGTGAAAACAGGACAGAACTTCCATTTTATTCAGCACTATAAAATTATAATCTCCGGAAATTTAAATATGATTGACGCATCTTTCGAGGGCAAAAAAAAAACGGATTTCTCAGAGCATATTCGCCCTGAGCGCAAATAACTTGATCTGACTTCCGGCAACTATTGGACTTGCACAAAAGTACATTTTTGTACTTAATGCTATATGCTTATTATACATACTTCATATCTAGATCTTTTGTTGTATAATGCCAAAGATGCTGGCGGACGTTTGATATCTAAGTTATATGACAAGATTGATTATTTTAACTTTCCACTTGTGAACTTTCCATTTCTTAGCAGCAATATACATGTACCTACCTCTCTGGCCTATGGAGTGTCCATTTCACAGTTGAACAGTGATTTTTTACAGAACAAAAACACTGTCCCAAGAGTTGCTTAATCATGAATTTATTCAGCCTATGTTAATTACATCCCTAAAGAAATTATATGGCCGACACCATAACATCATTGAAAGATATGACGTGTCAGTGTCCCAAATATATGAAATCGAACATTTCCAGCTAGATTTACGTATTTACCTATTTTGACTTTTTCCTAGATTGACTCATTTACAGTGTAATGGGTGCTGTTTATAGAGCAGGACATACTAAATCTTCCGGAGCACCTGATGTCACTCTCAATACGGGACTTTCAAGATAAGAACTCTCGTGTAATTGAAGGCAAAAACGATCGCCTAATATACCAGTAAGAAAGAAAACTGGATTTCTAAACCCATTGAAATAAAAATATACCGCATAAGAATTAAACAATTTCACAGGAGTGTTGGCCTATATGAGAAGATGTGCAGAAACCTTTCAAAATTTTCAAAATGGCCGCCGTTGCCATGGAAACGGAAAAAAGGCGGGAAACTCAAAGTGCTCAGAATTGAATGAAATTTTACAGGAAGGTTGCCTAGCATGCATAGAATTGGTTTTTAGTCTTAGAATTTTCAAAATGGCGACCGTTGCCATGGAAACAAAAAAGGCGGAAAAATTCAAAGTGCTCAGAATTGGATGAAATTTTACAGGAATGTTGCCTAGCATGTATAGAATTGATTTTTAGTCTTAAAATTTTCAAAATGGTGGCCGTTGCCATGGAAACGGAAAAAAAGGCGGGAAAATTCAAGGTGCACAGAATGGGATGAAATTTTACAGGAAGGTTGCCTAGCATACATAAAATTGATTTTTGGTCTTAAAATTTTCAAAAATGGCGACCGTTGTCATGGAAACGGAAAAAGGCGGGAACATTTGAAATTCTCATTTGGTATGAAATTTTACAGGAAGGTTGCCTAAAATGCATAGAATTGATATTTGGTCTTAAAATTTTGAAAATGGCGACCGTTGCCATGGAAACGGACAAAAGACGGGAAAATTTAAAATACTCCAATTTGGATGAAATTTAATGGGAAGGTTGTCTGACATATGTAGAAATGATTTTAAGCCTAAAATTTTTTGAGATGACTGCCATTGCCATGGAAATGGAAAAGGCAGGAAAATTCACAGTGCTTTTAATTGCATGAAATTTTACACAATATTTATTGGACGTGTAGAAATTAATGTTTAATCTTAAAAATCTTATTAATGCTGCTGTTGCCACGGAAACTGTGGAGAACATTAACAGTGTTCGTTTCGGGGACATCTGTAACGCTCTGCGTTACAATAAGCAATATTTCCAATTTATTTTCATAAATAATTGTGTTATCCATGTTGAACAGCATCTCATATAGCGTTTTATAAACAAAAGGAAAAAGTATGGTTTATCAAAATATACAAAGGCAACAACTATGACTAAATATTACACTTTTCATTTGCAGACCGTACCTACACTTCCTGATGTTTGTAGGGGTTAATATAGCTTATTTTCTTTTGTTGTAAATGACTTGTTCATTTGTTCTGCCTTTAATGTTGTCTCCATTTGTGTTACATCTGAATTGCCGTATTTTTTATTTTTGATTTGTAGAATGTTTACTTTTGCCGTCTTTTGCTCGGTATTCCTTTGCAGATGTACATCTATTTCAATTGGACAAGAGGATGTGATTATGTTCTAAGTAGGACCGGGTGCTTCTGTACCCAAATCATACACTTTCTGTTTCTCGGGAACTAGCTTTGAATTTCACATAGATGCGAAGTCGCTGAATAAAGTTTCCATTTTTAATTCTATATCTGTATCTTTCAACACTCAACAATATTCTAACAAAAATATATTTCATAAAAATTACAATAAAGATTGGAAATTTATTGACAGGAAAGTTATCCAATAAAATGACTTTTTAGTTTTATACGCTAAAAGTCGGATAATCCGTTACTTAACAAAAATTGTTATTCAAACATTTGCCGTTGGTTTGACAGATAAACAATAAGTGATAAATGAATGAATTAAAAAGGGGTCTTTGTGACATAACTTTTGAGACATTTTATCCGATAGATATTACGGTTTAACAAATAAATAATTCTTTTTAAATTAACCTCGGGGAACTGTTTTGGTAGGAAGTAACATTGTTAGTGCGATATAAAACGTCATTAAGAATTTTTAGAAATTATGGCGAGTAAATGATATGTTGAATTGTTGAACTCATTTATAAATTCTGGAATTTAATTTGGAAAATATCAATAGGTTAGTCAGTCACAATCATCAATTCAGGCTCTTAAAGATTTTTTTTCTTGTCAATTTATCTTTTAAATTATTTGTTTTCACAAAATATATTTAGTACATTGAAGTTGATATAAACTTACGGTAAGTTAATAATATTTCATAAGTAACTATTGGTACAGGGCAAAACTAATTTTCAAAATTCATTTGGTGGTTGGAAATGTCTGTTTATGATTTTCACTCTTCATTGAAGGTGGTTTGCAATATTCAAAAGCGGTACGGCTATTTAACCGTTATGTGCTCTCTTATTGTGCCATTTTCAAAACATGTTCAGATGATGACAAAATAATGTTAAATGATTTCTGATATATTTGCTTTCATTTGATGATTGTTCACATATGCCAGTGTTAATTTATTTTGTAAACTTTGGCAACCAGACATTTAGACCATTTTGCTGCGTTTGGGAAGATATTTCTATCCAACTAAAGGTACATCAAGAATCAAATCCAATTTTCCTATTATTGGTATATAAACATAAGCATGCGCAAATGCATTTAGTTTATTTTGGTTCTAGATGTGCTATGGTGCGAAAATGTTCAAAATTTGTTCAAATATCCGGAATTTGCATTCCGATGGTTAAAATTGGCATGTTGCATTTAAAAGTGCAAATTAATTAATTAATTACATAATGAAAGTGTATCTTTCAAAGGGCTTGTTAAAAACATTAATACGATAAAATGCATTTGCAAAGGAACAAAATACTTTTGGACATATCTCTTTCTGAAAAAATTGTCTAATACTAAGGAATATCTCCCTATGTAAAGTTTTTTTTCGAATCTGATTTTGGCTTAGTACCAGGAAATCAAGTATTATTATTTTTGTGCTTATACTTTTTTGGGCTCATGAATAAAAAAAATTACTCACTCAAGGCAGAGATATGTGTCTGCTTAAGGTGTCTTCGTGGTATTATTCCTCCATTTTTGTCTTATGTGTAATTAAATTACACACATTTAGAAATGTAAGAAAATAATTAGGGACCGACCATTTAACCTGAAGGTGGGGGGGGGGGGTTATGTTTTTTTTTTCTGGACAGAAATTTTTTTTCACGTATATCAACAAAATATTTTTTTTCAAAGTTAAAATTATTTTTGGGGACAGAAAGCCTCCTTCAAAAATTTTTGTTCATCATTTTGGCAGCCAAAATATTTTTTTCACATAAAATCAGCTCAAAAATATTTTTTAGAAAAAAAAACCATAACCCCCCCTTTTCAAGTTAAATGGTCGGTCCCTTATTTGAAATGTAAAGAAAAATGCAAAGTATTTGACATTTTTTTATCCCTTATCCCCTTTCCAACATTTTCACCACAAAAGGGTATCCTTTAATTCGATTGCTGGAATTACAGAATACCGAAATTACGCAAGGGAGATAATTTATAAAAGAATTTCATGTAGATATCAGTAGAGAATTAAATTAACATTTCACAGTAATCATATATTTTTAACCAGATTGCCAATAAGCCTTTTTCACACCCCTGTCTTCTTGGTATTTTAACATTTTTTACTTCTATTTTACCTTTTAGTTTTGCCTGTCGTTTTATTTTTTACTTAAAATCAAGCTCATTTTTTTTTTCTTTTATTCTTTTCTTTTTTGGTGATATATCGTCCTAGCTACCATTTTACTTCTAAATGCTATAACTACGATACATTTGTTTTGTTTTCTTAAAATCCATCATACCTTTCTGGTAAAGTGCGTATTTACAATTAATTAATTTGAGTTGCCAGAGATTATTCATAGATATTTCCTAAAACCAGCGTTTAATCCTTTTATAATCTTCCCTTAATACCGATAGCCCTACTGGGTTTAAGTATCAGAAAAGCCTTAAGAATGCAAAATTAGAGAAAAAAAGAGTATTTCAAGGTTAAGCGACGCCAGTTGTAATGACAACATTATATTTCAATTTTCAGGTTTTCCATTATGACTGAGGTAACCAATGAGTACCCTCCACACAGCCTGTCACGTACAGCACTCACATTTCCACCATGGATACAACTTGGACTGGGTGATAAAGAGTATATCTGCCCGGAGAAAAAATGTACATTTTCCACAGCAAACCCACCAGTTAATATGCCAGATCTATCTCCGCATTTTAATTACATGGCAAAGGTTTTAAAATCACGGCCTGAATTATATTCGAAACTTATCGGAAAGAAAACTTCACTAGGTGTCAGTCTTGCACACTGTATTAAAATTGGCATTGATAACTTGGGGCATGACTTACTCCCTGATTGTGGAATAGTATTTTGTGATGAAGAAAGCTATCAATTATTTCGTGATTTATTTGAACCTATTAT
>MJUU01072852.1:30680-43824 GCA_002080025.1 Modiolus philippinarum
TTTGTGTGGATAAATGAGGAAGATCATATACGGATCATAGCAATGGAGAAGAGTCAGAACATACAGGCAGTTTTTTCAAGATGTATTGCAATGACAAATGCGTTAGAGGATGAAATCAAAAAGATGGGCAAAAGTTTTATTTACGACAGTCGTGTTGGATTTATTTCATCATGCCCCTCAAATATTGGCACAGGAATACGAATCGGTTGCCTCATGAAAATTCCTTATCTATCATCACGATCTGATTTCAAATCTATTTTGAATAGTATGGGTCTTCAGGCTCGTGGTAAAGGTGGAGTGTTTTGTCCAATTAGAGATGGGATTGTGGACGTTTCAAATGCATGTCGTATTGGAAGAACAGCAGTTGATTTAGCAAACATGGTTATACAAGGTGTTTTGAAAATTATTGAGTTCGAAAAGATGCTAGAACAAGGTGAAAATTTGAATGTTAGTTTGTAAACGTTTGCTGAAAACAGTCCCGCTAATGTACACTTTTGAATAAATGTGTGTGTTTATATCTGTAATTTGTTTTCAAATCGTGATATAACAGAGAAAAGGGTAAAACCTCGAGGGTAAAACTGGAAATGCTTCAATACATACAAAGACGCAAAATGACGACATTGTAAGGATTTATGGCAGAAAAACATTTCAAGACAGTTCTGTAGATAAAGCTAATATAAGGGAAATATGATAATCCGTTGGGAAAATGTGTTTTTATGTGACACCAACATCTGTACCCCCGAGATATAAGTTGCCAAATGACCATCTGTATTTGTTATGTCTTTATTTTTTTTCTCTTTTTGTGAATAATTTGTACTGTATTAAATAAAATTCTTCACATTTAAAACATCAAACAGCAGTATAAGTAACTTTTGTACCTATTGTTATTTTATATAAAAAAAAATAATAAACGTAGGATATCCATCTTCCTTTCTCTCTTTTATAATCATTAATTCAACTGCATAAAAAGGTAGATGGAGTAAATTTACATGATACACAGTCGAAACAAATACATGGCAAGATAAAGCTAATGGAATAACGCTCTTATTGTTGTTCTTCATTTTGAAGAATCTAAATCAAATCTAAGGACGATGAGTCGATGGAGTGTTATAAAGCATAATCACACATGGCGTTTGCTAAATATTTTTTATTACTGGGTTATTATATACACTTTGGTTATACATTTAGTTATTCCTTACGTTCATAACTCTTTTTGTAAAAACGGATTTAAAAAATAACCATTTTTACATTAAATTAGTTGATGCGACCCTTGGAAAAATCTCTTCCTTGACAGAAACTTCGATATTGTTTTTCGTAAAACTTCAGTAATGGTAACTTTATGACCTTAAAAATAACTGCAATCATATTCAACACGAATCGTTTGGTATCTGTTGACTTATTTTTTATTTATTTTTTTTTATTTTATTTTTCCAGATATGATTATTTTGTAACGGTTATATAGTATTCACCGTGAAATAAGTTCCAAAGGAACATATTTCATAGCTCGCCTGGTTAACTTGATGGATTGATTGATTGATTGATTGATTGATTGATTGATATGGGGTTTAACGTCACTTTCTACAGTATTTCAGCTATCTCATGACGGTCAGTTTTAGTGGTGGAGGAAGCCGGAGTGCCCGGAGAGAACCACCGACCTTGGCCAGGTAACTGACATACCTTATCACTTACGATTGTAAGTCGAGTGCACCCCTTTTTTAATGTACAAAGCAGGGCGCGAACTCACACCGCAGTGGTGATAGACTACAGTGGTTTTATAGGTAGTAGAACTTCCTTAAGGTTCCACTAAAGTCAAAAATTAGGACACTCAGTAAACATAAAACAATTGTCTGTATTTCTCAAGCTGCAAGAAATGTAGTAAAATATTACATGTATTACGGAATGTGTTCTTTTAAACATAATCTACACGTACACAATTAGAAAATTGTTAATAAATTTTTATTTTATAGGCGAATCTTTTCATTTGGTATACACACAATTTTCAAAAAAATCAGGAGGTCTTAAAAGGGACTTTTATGTTTCAAAATTGTTGTGAACGTGTACTTTAATATCTAAGGAAGGGCAAGCTAATGCCGATTATTTGGAACTAATGTTCATTTTCAAGACTCAGTTCAATTTTGGTACATAGGGGAAGTAATTCCACACATTCAGGTCAGAAATTGCTAAATTTCCACTTCAAAACATATGAAACTAGACAAACCAATGTTAGCTTGCCCTGCATTATACATCATAGTATTCGTCCAGAACAATTTCGACAAGAATAAGACGTTTTCCTGACCTCTTGATTTTTTTTTAAATTTGAGTGTGTACCCAAGGAAAAGATTTGGTTATAAAATCTTAATTTTAAATAAATTTACAATTTATACAGTGAGTACATGTAAATTATGATTGAAAGAATGCATTTCTTCATGATTTATTACTATATTTCATGTAGCTTAAAAAATACAGGTAAAAGTTTGATCTTTATTGTGTGTCCTAATTTTTGACTTTAGTGGAAATACCCAGACCCCTGTTTAACTTGAATAATCTCCATTTGGAAAGTATTTACTGCTCACCTGGTGAAATAATCTTCAGACCGAATAAATATCATAGATATATTGATAACATTTGTTCCATTTGGAACTTACTTCATAGGATACAATTTTGCTTATAATTAAAAGTTCTCGATATGATATGCCATTTTACCTTTGCTTACTTTCCTACATATTTAATCAAACCTGCCAGCAGTACAGTACTTCTCTGTCAACTCCAAGCCTTAGCTTGTAGAATATTATAAATGATTTATCTTACAATCCGACAGGCCACAAAAGACCGAAAAGTAATACTTAATCTAAAACTAAATAATTTTTCCAATTTCCCGGCAAAAAAGTACTGCATCGACAAGTTATGAATCATAAGGTTACTACTTCAACTTACACAAACAAATGTCATTATTGCTGCGGTCAAGCAAGTGGCAAAACTTTCAGTTTACCGAAGATAAGATTTACACCCCAAGCTGTCTACCTTTCATTGACTCATCGTCGTGGAAAGACAACATTGTCTACATTTGTCAGGTTTTCACGTCTGATATATCTACAATGTAGACATTTCACATCGATGATTCCAACACATTGTGTAAGCTTGGGTGTTAACCTTGACTTCATTACAATGAAAGTTTTGCCACTTCCTTGACCGCAGCAATAACAATTTAAAACCCAGAAACAACGACGCTATGATGTTATAATTTGAAAAAAACAAAATAAATAGATTTTAATAGGCCATCTGATAAAGCCTTGGTAGTTAAGTTTTGCTTTAAAAGCCATCTGCCGAAAAGGTGATAAATAAAATAATTCCGATGTTCTAATGAAGTTCAGAAATCAAAATGCGGCATATTCAAAATAACAAATACTACTTATTATTTGCATGTAACAGTTATTTGGCAATTCTGCAAGAGGAATGAATTTCCAATGTCGCCATTGTCCTCGGATTATTTGTTTTTAGATTGACGGTTCGGTTCTCGATCACTTTAAATATCTCATAATTTTAATAATGTACATATATATATATATATATATATAATTCATTCAGAAACTACCCCTTTACAACGCGGTCACTTGCATGCGGGGTTTATGCAATTGCGTCTAATATCACATTTATTAATAAAATTAACTACATGCACATATGAAAAATAAAACACTATACATATAATACAGTATAAGAATCACAAATCAATAATTAAAATGTTCATTCTGATCAATCAATACTAAAATAAATACAGTAAGTTAAAATGCGTAAAATTCTCCTAATTTCTATCTTTAAAATTGATCAGTGATTGTTTTCATAATATTATACATCTGGGATAACATTTTTATTACTTATTGAATCAAGATATTTAGTAACATTTTCATCATATGAGTTAAAACAATCACCAATTAAAACAAGGAGTTTATAAAACGGCGACAACTCAGTGAAGCAAAATCCTGCCAGAATATCACGTAGATAATCGTTAATTTCATGAAAAAGGGAGCTTCGGATAGATTCATATGCATTACAGTGTAGTAAGAAATGTTCCAAAGACTCTTGGGAGTTGCTATCACAAGATTGACATAAAGAACTTTCTCTTAAGTTCATTGGAGAATTTGATTTACAGCAAGGGTGTTAGTCCGCGCGAACATTTTAAGTCTCAACCTTGAAAATCAAGATCATTTGAAAGGTAAGCTTGTTGACCCCGACTAAAGGGAAATTTGAATACACGTAGAGACTACTCTTCTCTATCATTTTCTGAATTTCCTTGTCGTAAACAAAGTTCCCAAAAAATTTGTTAAAAACTTTAACATTTACATCTGATTCGTAATAAAAATCGAAGCATAACTTTTCAAAAATACTTTTCAAATATTCTGTATAATCCCAACCATTATGTAAACTGCATTGCCTCAGTTCATCAAAAACAATTTTGCAGAGTCTAGAATTGTCCAACTTTTGTAACCTGGAGAAATAAGATACTCTTTGCCTATCCATAAAATCATTGATAGGTTCCCATCCTAATTCTAAAAGGATTGAAGCTTTGGGGACTGTCATATTAGTGTTAAAGATAAGTTTCGCTGTTTTATATTGAAACGTTTCTAACCTTTGCTGGCTAGTTGTAGAAGACGGAAGCCACATAGCACAGCCATAAGACATAGAAGGACGAATTACGGAGTTCCAAAGGGCATCACCAAATGATATACGGTTGAAAGAACCATGTTCGCCAAGTAATTTAATCATGTAATTAAACTTTCGTTCAAAATTATCCTTAACGTAAGAATTAAAGTGGTGACTAAACGTAAGTGATCTTGAAAAATAAACACCAAGATATTTATAATCGTTGGCTTCTTCTATATTTTCGTCACCAAATTTCCATCGTTTTTCTTTGTTTACGCGCTTACCCACGACCAGTACCTTTGATTTTGAGGCGTTAAATTTTAGATTCCATTTAGATGCAAACATGTCGGTAATATTTAAAAGTTTCTGTAGCTCTTCTTCCGATTTACTGATTAAAACAATGTCGTCGGCAAAAAGGAGACTACTTATTAAATGACCAGATAATTCAATTCCAAATTTTTTTTCCTTAAGCATATGTACCAAGTCATTCATGAGAACGGAAAAGAGAGTAGGAGAAAGGACACATCCGTGTTTCAAACCAAATTCTTGATCAAAATAATCCGATTCGAAATTTCCGAATAAAACTTTATTACAGACATTACTACAAATGTGTAAAGACTTTTTAGAAGCTTCAAGCATTTTCCTTGTACACCATTTTTCCATAAAAGAAAAAAAAGATCATCTCTCCACACCCTGTCAAATGCCTTGACAAATCTAAAAATGCAAGAAAAGTTTTGTTTTTCCTTGCCTTTCGGATAGAGCAAATGCCTTGGAGTGTAAATAGATGATCTTCCGTTCGCCTGTCTTTCCGAAAAGCACCCTGAACTTCACCAAAGACATTATTTTGCTCCAAAAAGGTCATAACAGACTCTTCGAGTACTTTAGAATAAACTTTATACACGTTAAATGTAAGCGTAATACCTCAATAATTATCTAGGTCATATGTTGATCCAGACATGTGTAAGGGTTTAATGATACTTTTCTGCCAATCATCAGGAATTTTGTCAAGATCATTTATAACAGAAAATAAGTAAACTAGAGACTCGGTTAAAGGTGAACCCCGAATTTTAAAAATTCATTCGGAATGTCGTCAACACCACTGGCCTTTCCAGTTTTTAGTTGACTTATAATTTTTGCTATTTTGTCTTTTTCAATATTTATTGAAATGCGCGAATCTGGCAAAATATAGTTATTTTCGATTTTAAAGAGGAAATCCCTAATCGCTGTTTCCTCTTTACCGTAAAGAGACGTTTTATTTCCAAAAGAATTAAATTGTGTACTCAAAGCTGTATTAATATCGGCTTTATCAGTCAAGTACTCAGCTTTATTGTCTGGATTCAGAATTTGTACAGGAACATTATTGTCCCGACGCCCTTTTAAGAAATTCCAAACTCCTTTAACTTTATTAGTAGAATTTACACATTTTGACTGAAAAGATTAAAATTTCACTGCCCACTCCATTCGCTAAATAGCATCCTGTACTCGCTGCTTACGCGAGAAGTACAGGTCGACAGTACCTGTCCAGTTACGCTGTCCGAATTCCTCGTGTTCGATATTTTGTGGACAATTTAGCTTTACAAATTGTCAATTCTGTCGATTCATGAACTGCATTTTTCCATAATGACCAAATGATATTAATATTAGCAAAACCTTCGGACTTGTGCTTTGAAAATACAAACTTCTCCTCTAAAGTTTTCTGGAAAAGGTTCCAGTCAGTATTATCATTTATCTTCCAATACATAATGGGAGTTTTTGTTTCCCTAAATTTTGCATTCCTACGATTAATTTAAATGACACTCCGCAAAATTACATGATCACTATATAAATCGAAAGTAGCATTTTCGTCTATAATGAACGTTGAAAATCTTTTGAAAGATCACATAATCAATAGCTGACTTCACAACACGCGAGAGTGTTACCGATACACATATTAGTCCCCGGACCGAATAGCGTATCTGCCCTAGAAAATGAGTTCGCTGTACTCATCGGTATAACAGCATTTTTTTTATTGCAACAGAAATTCATACATTCCTAGTATATGAAACCATCAGGTGATTTTCCGATTTCCCGTGCAAAGGTGTCGAAAGCGCCATTTTAAAATTGGTGCCCTATATAATTCTATATAATTTAAACAGAAACAGAAATCATGTTCTTATAACATGTTATACGTTTGAGGAAAGGATTCACCTATACACAAGTACCGTATTTTTGTGTCTATGGCAACCGGAAGTGAGCTCGTTACGCGTTTTAAGCTCTTTCAAAGCAAACAAACCAAAATCTGGTATTGTTTTTAACTTTTTAATGCAACGCAAGTTAATAAAAGCGACTGTATTAGCAAATTATACAAAACAAACATTAAACAAACTAAAACAAAGCAAAAAAACCTGATTTAAATCCGTAAAACCAAAGACGAGATACAAAAACAAAGAGAGCTATGTACATGGTAAAAAAGGCCTGTCATCTAATGCATGACCTCTCTGGCATGATTATATCTATTTGAATGTTACATTTAATCCGAATCAGTCTATATGGTAAAACGGATCCCATACCAAGTCAGGGTGACAGTCCACAAGGGAGATAATAAATTATATATTTATATTTGAAAATAAAGATAATAAAATAGTCTGCATGCATTATATTGCAAAACCCCATAAAAATATTGATAACATACATAAAGGTATTATTATGGAAACCTATGTACATATGTATAAAATAACAATATGATCGCAATAAATCATTATTTACATAACCAACAACCCGTCACTGTGAAACATTAACCATGCTAGTTTGGATCATTTTCATTGCCTGATTTTCTATCAGATGGAAAATTGTTAACACCCACATCATTGTTTTTTGTAAATGTTCTGACAATTCTCGCCACCTTCACACAAACAAGCTTCAGTTCCACGTAATTCAACTGCTTTACAGAACACCAAAGTGCATAATTTTAGGATTTGAAACCAGACTTGACCATTTTCGTGGTTTGTTTAGGCATTGGTTCAAGCGTCGTAAGTACAGTAACCATTATCACTTTTTGTCCACCCTCAACCATATGGATTTGATATTGCAGGATTTGGCTGCAATGAAGATAGTCAAATAAAAGCTAGGTATTATTCTCGTTTGAAGAGCTGCAAAAGAGCCTTCTGGGTTTGGGTAAAGCTCACTCTGTGACCCCTTTTTGCAAATAGTTTATACTGCATTTTGTGTCAACTTGCACTTGTTGGAGATCCGTTGTAAGTGCGCAGGACATGCTGTTCTAAATTACCTGTGATCTCATCGAAGGGCAGTGTAGAGGGCTTGAATCGCAACCAGTAATAGCATTGGAGGCAGGCAGAGTTTTACACAAGTTTAGATCAAGAATACCTGCAATTGATATGGGCTTGTAACCTCGTCCACCTTTAGACAAATGCAACCAAATCTAAACACCAAGATCAAACGAAAACAAGACAAGGAGAACGAGAACATCAGTGTCAGGAGAATGAGAAATAATGCATTAAAATGCAGATGATGCAGCAGCTGAGGCATAAAATATCATTCGTGTACCCCTTTCTTCACTATTACTGCTAGACAAATCTATGCCGTGGCCTCAAAAAGAACTCGAATTTTGACATTTATTCGGTTAACAACCCTGTGCTTGGAATACGACAGTGGAAATAAGCGCTTCCATTGCTGTATTTGCCATGAATATGACGCTATGGCAACTACTACTAGTCTGTGCATTGAATGTGACTCTATCCCCATAATGACTTTTTAGCTGTTCTTTTAGTCGATGAGATGGATAACATGGACTATCGACACCATCCTAGTGGAAATATTGTTTATATCTATCAAGAAGTGTTTGAAGTTCAAGCACCTCGCGTTCATGGAATAATGGTTCATCAATTTTAGAATCTAATTTGTAAAACACTACTTGGTATAGATCGACTCTGGAGACATTTGTCATAAGATTTCGATTTGATTTTTCTCTCGGATACATATGCTTGGTGACAATTGCTATGGTACTGAGCACCAACAGCAACCAAATCAGAAACATCTGATAAGGACCCAATCGCCGTATCATTCAGCACTTGCACATACGTTTTTCAAAGCAACTGGTTTGTAGCTTTTCGAATGGGTCTCTTTTTCTAGCCATTATGCCGTAAAAGGTACTGAATAAAATCATAGACTTCCAGTCAAAGTTTGCAGCAGAAGATCGAGTAGAAGAACCATCAAGTGTATTTAGCTTTTGTGCAAGCGGGTCCAATGACGATATACTGCTGGTACATTTTGATTTCAACTTTTTCAATTGTTTGGTAAAAATTTTATAGCATAAATTGTTACTTGGAAGTTCTGCATAAGGCACACTTGGTTTTTCAATGCTACTTCTCAGTTCCCTGTCGAATGAATCATGTTGAACTCTGTCGATTCTGTCATTAGCTAATTGCAGTACAGTAGAAATGCCCTGCTTTGTACAAATGATTGTACTTCCTCGACAGGCAGTCGACGGGCAGATCCCTTGATGCAACATAATCCACATTTTGATACAACACGTCACATCTTTGTCGATGGTTGCAAGAGTTTACATTTAACCACTTTTATGTCTGAGGAATCCATTACTTCGAAAAGTTTTGTTTGGGGTATATAAAAAGCCACAGAAACAAATAATCAGATCAAAACAAAACAGAACAAGATTAGCAATTACAACAAACGAATGAAAAATGGAGGAAAATGAGTTGCTTCGACTCAATAAAATTAAGGTTAAACAGAACCTAGCAAAATGAGCTACTTCGGCTCAAACTTCAAACTACATTGTCATTGAGAAATTACAAACAAAAGATAATGTCAATCAATCAATTAATGCAAAAATATATTTCTATCAGCATTTAATTGAATAAGATGCGACATAGTTCCAAAAATTAATTCTACACCATGTATTGTCATTCGACTCCCATACGATCTGTAACCTTCTGGAAGACCTATGACCCAACCCCATCTTCCTTGGCTCTCCTGAGCTTGCACATCCGTCTATTCGGGCATGGTTGCTTATTTTATTTAGAGCTTACTAAGCAACATTTGGGAGACTACAAAATTGTAGCTGACCGTAGACCCTTTTCTGAATTTAACGAAAAAGCAGCTTCAACCAATTTGCCATAGTAATTCAAAACAAAACTACTCTTTATGTAAATAAATGTTAAAATATATTCACAGAAGTGCTTAAGACCGATATAAAACTGTTTAATGTTTGAATAAGATCAGATTTAAAATGTTCAACGAATTAAATGTGACGAAAAACAAACAAATCTAGTCTCCTGAATCACATATGGACATCAGACGCAAGGACGAAAATCTGTTGTATCTCGATAGGAATGCCTCTAAGGGACCGACCATTTAACTTGAAGGGGGGGCTATGGTTTTTTTCTCAAAAAATAATTTGGATCTGATTTTATGTGAAAAAAAATATTTTGGCTGCCAAAATGATGAAAAAAAATTTTCTGAAGGAGGCTTTCTGCCCCAAAAAATAATGTTAATTTTGAAAAAAAATATTTTGTTGATACGCATGCAAAAAATAAATAATCTGTTTCGCGCGAAGCGCGAAAAAAATTTTCTGTCCAGAAAAAAAACCATNAAACAAATCTAGTCTCCTGAATCACATATGGACATCAGACGCAAGGACGAAAATCTGTTGTATCTCGATAGGTTAAATGTCCCTAAATAAGATGATAAAAGTTGAAATGACAGGAAAACGATAACATAAAGATGAGTAAATCATTTCATTGATAAAATTATCAATCCTCAATGAAACTGAAATAGACGATTCAATGCTCTGATGAGACTTGATTTTTGTGTATGCTACTGTAAATGGAATATTTGTATTTCTGGCGTAAAATACATCAATTTCAACAGAAATATGACGAATCAAAATGAAAATCATCATAATAGAGTATTTAAATAGATATTCTCCATTACTTAATATTCCAATGCCCCAAAGTCTTCAAAGAACACTTTCGGAGAAAAAAAATCGATTTTTATCGATATTTATGTCGAAACTTAAATTTTGGCTTATCAGATTATCAAATGTGATTATTACATTTCAAATGTTTAAAACATTTTATACTGACCTAAACCACAAAATATTTAAGAACCACAAAATATTTAAGACTTAGAAAATAATGCGGAAAAATGACGTCATCACTTCACCAGCCAATAGAATCTTCCTGCACGGGAAATCGTTAAATCACCCGATGGAATGTTAAAATATAAGTATTTTTGTATGCGAATAGCTAAAAAAATTGCTGTTATATTGAGTACAGCGAACCATTTTTCAAAATCTTCGGTCCGGGGACTATATCACTAGCCTTGATGAACTGTCGTAGACGATGTCCATTATATGATGAGTTATCACACAGTATGTTTAAACCTGTTAATTCACATTTACTTATGCATTTACTGTTAAAATCTCCCATAAGTAAAATTTCATAACCGAGGTCACCCAATTTCGAACAGTTTTCAAGAAGCTCATACATAATTTTTTACGAAAGGATATGGAGTAAATGAAGATGAGACAATAACACATATGTCAACTCCAACTGCATTAATTTTAATAAGTCTGTCGGTCAGCGACTTGTCAATGCCGTCATTCGGAAAATATACAATACCTACGGCTATTTAACTATTTCCAAATCTAGTCAAGGTCCAAAGACGTTCGAAATCATCGTGGTCTATGCTACCCAATAGGTTATTATCTAGAACGGGAATATTCGAGTTTATACATAAACCTATACCACCCTTGTCCTTTCCGGATTTCCGACATTTACCTATAAACGAATATTACGGGTCTATTATCGGTCTTAAGAAATGTTCCAACTACACCGAAAATACCAACCTTTTCTTTAAAGAGGTGATTATTTAATTCATATGCATCGTATGTTTAAGAAGTCAATGTTTACTTTGTATACTTTGTTTGCTTTTATTTTGCCCTTTTTACCTCTTTATGTTTAATACGCTTTTTAATGGTTTTACCAGGATTCGTTTCACCAGAGTTGACGCCAGCAACAGCGGCCCTCTATGCTAAGAAATTTCCTCCAGTATTACATCAAAGACCCCTCTCTGAGCAAATTTTATGCTCAATCAGTTTAATTGTAAAGATGGGGACAATTGCCATGGAAACATAAATTTCTGTAACAATCACCAGATCAAACATCAAGAAGTGATAATTAGCGCCGCGGGTGTTACACCGGAAAAATGGCCTTACTTTTCTTAGCATGTTAGAAACTATATACACAGTACCGTCAGAGTAATTTTCAATGAATAGATAAAAACACAGACAAACACAAAGCTATCTGGATAGACAGACAGACAGACAGACGGACGGACGGACGGACGGACGGACAGATATACAATGTATATAATTAAATATTTATTTCAAAAATAATAGCGTATATAAAATCCCCGCGAAATGTTATTTACAGTTATTTATTAATTTTTTATTTATATCCCCGCACTTTCGAAGAAAGTTCGGGGATAATGTTATACCCTCCGTCTGTCCGTCCGTCCGTCCGTCCTTCTGTCCGTCCGTCCGTCACACTTTTCTTGTGACTCAAACTCCTCCTACATTTTTGGATTTAGGGATTTAATTTTGTTGTAGAATTGTTGCATATAGTCTGCAGATGCGCAATAAGCTTTCGGATTTTCGATATTGGTCTTGGTGCAAACAAGAGGCCCCATGATGTCAATTTTTACACATGTGGCATGTGACACAAACTCCTCCTACATTTATGGATTTAAGGATCTAATTTTGTTATAGAATTGTTGCATATAGTCTGTAGATGCGCAATAAGCTTTCGGATTTTTTATATTGGTTTTGGTGCGAACAAGAGGCCCCATGATGTCAATTTTAACAAAGACCCAAAGATGTGGATTAGACACATGTGGCATGTGACGCAAACTCCTCCTACATTTTTGGATTTAGGGATCAAATCTTTATGCAGAATTATTGCATATAGTCTATAGATTTGCAATAAGCTTTTGGAATTTTTGTTCGGGTTCCAACTTTGGTAAATTTCCTGAAAATGTCAAAGACACTTATTTTTATTCAAATTTTCGCATATTATCTTATATTCTGACAAGTGTTTGGTAAAAAACAAAATTCTGATAACTTAGGATTCTGAAAGGCGGTTCCAATTTTGGTAAATTTCCTGAAAGTCTAAAGACCACTTATTTTTTGGAATTCTACCTAGCAACTATATTTAAAATGTTTGTGTAGTTTAGGATGAACATTTTCATCAATTGGATTTCAAAAATATTTGATTCCAATTTTGGTAAATTTCCTGAAATCTCACAGACCACTTATTTTTTGGAATTCTACCTAGCAACCATACTTAAAATGTTTGTGTAGCTTAAGACGAACATTTTTATAAACTGGATTTCAAAATATTTGATTCCAATTTTGGTAAATTTCCTGAAAGTCTCAAAGACCACTTATTTTTTGGAATTCTACCTAGCAACCATACTTAAAATGTTTGTGTAG
>MJUU01072856.1:0-12730 GCA_002080025.1 Modiolus philippinarum
TGACAGAGGGACAAACTGAACATCAGTTTGAGAAGCCATACCCTGATCATGATTCAGGCCAAGTTTGGTTACATTTGGCCCAGTGGTTTCAGAGGAGAAGATTTTTTAAATTGTTGACAGAAGGACAGACAGACAGACAGACAGACAGACGATGGATGCATAATGATGGCAAAAGCTCACATGGCCTTTTAGGCCAGGTGAGCTAATCAAAGTCCCAAAGGGACTGGTGGATTAGTGTCTATGATGGCAATGATCAGTATCTAATCTATTGATATTTTATGTACACTGTCCAATAGTGTCCATGTATGATATGAATAATTGCCTGTCTATGTCATGCATAATTACTCATGTTTTACTATGGGTCTAATTATTTTGCTAATCAAGAAAATTAACATGCCTTTCTGACAGTCAGCAAGTATTCACTGGTGGCCATCTTCATTTGATTACACCAGCCAATCAATGGCAATCAAACCATTAGAGACAAATATTCGAAGAATTTTTATTTTATACCAGAAACCTATTACATATTTTGGGTTCCCTGCTGTACAGTAAACTCAACATAGACTAAACAATGACAGCACCATCTTGATCAAGTACAGTTTGAAATTTAATTCTTAAGAAGAGACCTGAATGAAAGGTTTGTGAATGCTGACAAGAGGCAAAAGCTGACAAGACCTGAGCAGCAAATATCCTGCTCTTTATGGAGATAATAATTCGTCCAAGAAACACACGAAGACTCTGCGCCAAGTTCTTTGTGCAACAATGCATCTCAATTCCCGCTATGATATACATTCTCATGCAATTGAAAAATGACTGTTATGCATTGTAAATACTCAAATGACATTATCTCAAGTTTTGTTTGACCAAACTCTGATCAACGGCAAATATTCAAAGAACTTTGATTTTATGCCAGAAACCTATTACATATTATGGGTTCCCTGTTGTACACTCAACATAGACTAAACAATGACAGCACCATCTTGATCAAGTACAATTTGAAATTTAATTCTAAAGAAGAGACCTGAATGAAAGGTTTGTGAATGCTGACAAGACGCAAAAGCTGACAAGACATGAGCAGCAATACCCTGCTCTTTATGGAGATAATAATTCGTCCAAGAAACACACGAAGACATGAAAACGATGATCTGGGCCTAGTCCTTTGTGCAACAATGCATCTCAATTCGTGCTTTGATATACATTCTCATGCAATTGAAAAATGACTGTTATGCATTGTAAATACTCAAATGACATTATCTCAAGTTTTTGTTTGACCAAACTCTGTTCAACGGCAATTAACACGCAACACCCCGAACTGAACATTGTTGGACGAAAAGCAATCAACAGATCAACACCCCTGCCTGATCCTATTTCAAATTTAGTCAATTCCAACCCCGATCGTTGCAAAATATCGTCTGTTTCGGAATATGCACCTTGACAACTGTTTCCAGGTAATACTTTGTATTTACAAATGTACGACTTCTTCAGTATTTTGTTTCGATTCGGCCATTACATGTATACCGAACGCGGACCTCGGAGAAGACACTAAATGACAATCGCAACAAGTATAATGGAACAGCCAACGTGGAACAGCCGTACTTTTCCATTCATTGATAACTAGAAATGTAAACACACATTACGTCTTCCGCAGATTGTAAATAATGGACCGTTGTTCTAGACCGCTAATGAATTTGATTTTTTATTTCCAATGCGTTGTTCTTTTATGATTTATTTCAAAACAGCCACATCGTTTCATTGACAGTTCAGGGAAGTACGTTTACGCCATTCATACAAATGTAAACAAAGGCATCGGTCTTCCATATTCATACATCTACACACAAAATTTTATGAATGGGAAATTCATTCCGTGATTAATTAACGAATTGGGGCACCATTTAAGTGTTGAAAAGTTCGGGCAATCAAATTAGTATTCAATGCAAATAGACTATTGAGTGTCAGAGTTTTTTACGAGATCAGAAAGATGTGTACGAGGTTTCCTGAAAAGGATTCTTTTAGCATGGGTATGATCACTAATGTTTGATTGCGTGAGGTTGGTCACCTGGGTGGTAACATAGGATAGAATTCTATCCTTTGGATAGACACTTATCCAAAAACTGCATCAAAATCGGACAAAAAATGAAAAAAAATAGATTTTTGAGATTTCCCCCTTTCAGAACCCATTTATGTCATGAACGGTACATGCAATGTGAAATCTGTTGACATACTACTGATTGGAAATTTCTCAAGGAGAACACTGAAAGAAACCCCATCGAAATCCGATATATAATAAAGATTCTACAGTCAAATATGTGAAAACTTCAAATGTAACCCTTTTTGGCCCCTTTTTTAAAAATGGGTGGGGCCCCAATGACCAAAACTATGCCAAGTCTTCCATTTGTGCAAAGGAACATTTTGTTAAAATTTCATAAGGATTGATCAACTGGAACTTAAGTTATTGCCCAAAAACAAAAGTGTCTACAGACGACGACAACAACGACAACGACAACGACAACCACAACGACAGCACCATACCATTATACGACTGCAAAAATTTTTGCGGTCATATAAAAATCCCATAAATAAATAAATAAATAAATAAATAATCTTTATTTCAAGAGGATAACCCCATTAGCCGAAACTAATCTTCCTGGGGGTTCTCAAATACAAGCATAAATCATAAAATTACATATAATATATACAAACAGTTTGCCATATAAGGTGTATATAAACAATTCAATTGCATTTGATTAAGATTCATATATACTCATTCTAGTATTTTGCAATTTATTACAATTTAAAAAGTAGGCATAACATTTTTCTTTAAACTGTTTAATTGATTTGCAAACTTTCAAATCATATGGTAAGCTGTTCCAAATTTGTGAGCCGGAATATAAAAAAGTTTTTTTCAAGGAATTTGTATTTGGTTTTGGTAAAGTTAACATGCTGTTACTTTTTGAACGTAAACTATAAGAAGTGTTATCAACAAAAAAAAAATCTTGCAAATACGACGGCACCATATTATTTAATGACTTATATGGAAGAATAGCCTTTTGATAACAAATTCTCTTTTCAATATCTAACCATTTTAAAGAATTAAAGAGTAGAGAAGAAGGAGTCATTAAATTAGCTTCTAATATAACTCTTGCTGATTTTTTAAGAAGTCTATTGAGCTTTTCAAACCCATTTGTATTACAATTTCCCCATACTGTACAACAATACTCAAAATGAGGTAATATATATGAGTTGAAATATATAATTCGTACATGCATCGGCAAAAAATTTACGAATTTTTTGAAGCAAATAATTCTATTTGATACTGTCCTAGATACTTTATTAATTTGATCTGTTCATGTTAAATGACTATCAATAAACAGACCCAATAATTTTTCAGATGTCACTTGCTCAATTCTTTCATTTGATATAAAAGTATTTAAATAAAAGTTGGTGTTACTCATTTTTTGTCTTGATCCAATAATCATTGCTTTACATTTCACGGGATTGAGCTTCATACTATTTTCTGAGCAACATTTTTCTATCACATCAATCTCTTTCTGTAGCTTTTTATTTAAATCATCAACATCATTACTTTTTGCATGTAAAGTAGAATCATCTGCATATAAATCCAAAGAAGAATTTTCTATATTCAAAGGCAAATCATTGACATATAATATAAATAACCAAGGACCCAAAATTGATCCCTGCGGTACACAGTTTTAATGCACATCTCATTAGATATAGAATTACCAATTCTAACTTTTTGTGACCTTTCTGTCAAATATGATTTAAACCATTCAAGAGTATTTTGGGACATATTATATATTTCCAATTTTTCTAGTAAAATAGCATGATTAACTAAATCAAACGCCTTTTTTAAGTCTAAAAATAATGCTCCATTAATGTAACCAATGTCAATATTAGTAAGCCATTCATCCGTTAGTTTTGTTAATGCAGTAGCACATCAAAATCAAAATCAGATGAAAAATAAAAATTTTAGGTAATCTGCAAATTAGCAATTTGGCCCCCGTTTGGCCCCTCATAGCTAGGTAAGCAATTAAGTTACCAAAAATCTAATAGCAGAGTGCTGTGTTAATTTTTCATAAGCAATCCATTGAAAAAAACTGCATCAAAATTGGACAAAAAATTAAAAAAAAATTTTTTTTGGATTCGCCCTTTTTGGGCCCCATTTATCTCGGAAACGCTACATGCTATGTGAAATCCGCTGGCAAACAACTGATTGGAAATTTCCTCAAGAGCACACTGTAAGAAACCCCATCAAAATCTGATTAATAATAAAGATTCTACAGACATATATGTGAAAACACCCAACTTAACCCTTTTTTGGCCCCTTTTTTAAAAACAGGTGGGGTCACAATGACCAACACTAGTGCACGCCTTGCTTATGTACCCAAGAACATTATGTTAAAATTTCATAAGGATTGATTTTACTGGAACAAAAGTTATTGACCAAAAACAAAAGTGTCTACAGACAACGACGACAATGACAACAACAACAACAATGACAACGACGACCATGATGACAGCACTATACCAATATACGACCACAAAAAATTTTGCGATCGTATAAAAAGTTGTAAAACTAAAAATTTAAAACAGTGGTCTTACTGTTCAAAAAATATACACAGCAATAATGTTTTGCAAAAAGTAAGTCACAATGCTGGGACAAATGTTGTTAAATACATGCATGATTTGAAAGGTCTTACAACAAGAAATACAAATATTAAAATGTTGAAGACCTATTTACCAGTGAAATAAATTCATAATTAACTGTGAAATTCATCAAAATCATTCCATTGGTTTTAGAGGAGTTGCATTTTCGAGAAAACCTTTGCAGATGAAATCAACAAAAAGTCCGATTATCTCCCTTTCATGGTTTGGACAATAAATTATATTCCTTCATGCATATCTCCATTTAGTGTCCTTCCTTAAAGTTTTATTAAAATCATTAAAATCATTCAAGTGGTTTTAGAGGATTTGCGCTTCTGAGGTAATCTGTGCAGATGCATTACATAAAATTTCAAAGTTGATTTTTCTCTCTCTTTCCTGATTTCAGACAATGTTTATATTCCTCTCTGACTAGTTATACTTTATATCTTTAAAACATTGCATTGTTTTTGGTTTGAAAGCTTTATAACAAGCTTTGATCAAACTACCTCAGTATTCCTGGAAATACTTACCAGGTGTCCGCTTCTTCTTTGGTTTCTCTGTTACATTTTCGATCGGTTTATTGCCTTCCATGTCTTTATATCCCAATATTCTTACTGGCAGGTCCTCAATATCTGAATATTATCTGCTGGAAATATATATATAGATTGTTGGTGATTTCATTTAAACAATATACAACTTTAAAGTCAAATTTTGTTCAAAGTTGGTTGGGTAACTGTAAACAGACATTGCATGAGAAAGGGAGGCAAGTCAATTTAATTATACAGTATTCATGAGACAGTTTCTGATGGCATCAACTGATCTCCTGGTTATTTTTATCTGTTTACTAAATTACGACCACAGAACTGGTGTCAGAATATTCACATTTACCAAAATCCACATCTGGTGTAAATAAAACAATTATTTCACACTTAACAGACATGAAAAGAATTAACTTGAATCATTTAAATGTAATGTTATTATCATGATTGCTCGGACATTGAATATCTCTGTTGCACCCTTTGCTGATTTCAGATTTGTGCTTCAACAAAACTCAAAACTACATGTGGATCATTTTAACACTGAAAGGGCTTTTTCATCATAAAATAATATTCAGTAAATATGAATCACAATGTCCTATTTATATCTCTGTTTAACCCTTGCAAATTTAGTTTTCAAGAAAATTTATACACTCAAGGGCCGAAAGTCTTTCCTAACAGTCAAATTTACTTGTGTGTTTCATCAAGGACGTATATTTAGAAGGATAGGAAACTCGTACACAATCCATGTTGCAATTTAAAATTTAAAGCGAGGCGTTTGGTATGCATTCACTTTTGAGCTTTCTACTTAAAAAGTTGTTTATGGATTTTAATAAAATTATACTTTCCTGAAAGCTGAATGATTTTTACATCCGTAGAGTACATTTCGTTACATTACAGCAAGTAGTTTCTTCAATACACATGACTGAAATTTGTAATCAAAACATTTTTGTTGATTTGTTTATCCACTTCCGGTTTTCATCAGTAAAAATGCTCCACGATTTGGAACTGAAGACTTTAAAAGTAATGCACAGAATTTCACAAATTAAATATTTTCCTAAAGTTTAACATCTACTTTACTCGCAGAACAACTTTTGTGGTCATCATTATTATATTTCCGTTGTTTTACGGCTTTAAAGAGAGGGTCCCAAAGTGACAAAATTTCCCGCCTCGCGATATATTTCCAAATTATCACGAGATGCTTATCCTTCTAAGGGCTGTTCCAGCAAAACATACATGGGACGGGGGGAAGGCAATTGAAAATTGTCATGACCACCCATAGATGTAAAATAGGATTTTTTCATTTGCGTGTGAATTCAGACTTTAATTAATAACACCACCCATAGCAGCAATTTTCAAGTGCCTTCCCCCAGTCCCATGTATATTTTGTAAATATATGTCTTTGGTTTAAAAAATTCTCCAGCATTCATTTCAGGACAAATTTTTATAAATATTTCACTGCTAAGGAGTGCCTGACAAACAGATTTTTCCTGTATTTTTTAAATTATTTTTTGTTAAGTTTTTTTTATTGTTGGAATTTATTTAATAAAGGGCTATGCCGAGTGCAGCATCATACAACCGCAGCATGTTGACCACTGAAATTTGAACAAGTGTTATTTGAAGTGAATGTGGACACAGTTATGAGCTTGACACAGTAACTAGATGGACACAAAACTTACAAAAAGAGGAATTCAAAGAAAAAATCCCACTGAAATCTGATGTAAAATCAAGGTCTTACATATTTTGAAAAATTGCAATTTGGGCCTGTTTGACCTCTTATAGCTTGGAAATCATAAGAGCTAAGAAAAATCTATTTGCATATAACTGAAAGTTTACTAAGAGGAATCTAAAGAAAAAAAATCCCATCGAAATCCGATGAAAAATAAAAATTTTAGGCAATCAGCACACTTGCAATTTTGGCCCCTTATAGCTCCAAGAGGAAACAGGTTATCAAAAATCTAATAGTTTAGCACTATGTTAATTTTTCATAAGGAATCCAATGAAAAAAATAGAAGAATGTGTCCATGAGACACATTCACCCCTCCTCCTTGCAATCGAAACCCTTAAATTATTAAAGGCATAACTATGTATAATATATATATATCAAATAATTATAAAAAAGGATCTTTCTCCTGTGATAAATAGGCACTGGAACTGGTTTGGTTTTGATATAATGTGTAGTTCCAACAAATAATCTGAGAAACAGTCTTATATGTAATACTAATCTATTTTTAGCAACTGTGACCTTGACCTTGGCGATACCATCCTGGAAATCAATGGGCTTTTGTATTGGGTGATAAGCAAGCACGTGACCAAGTTTGGTTTTGATCCGATGTAGTATACTCAAGTTATCATCTGGAAACTAAAATTTTATTGAAATTTTAGTCTATTTTTAGCAACTGTGACCTTGACCTTGGGGGTACCAACCCGTAAATCGATAGGCTTCTGTCTTGGGTGACAAGTAAGCATGTGACCAAGTTTAGTTTTGATCCGATGTAGTACACTCAAGTTATCATCTGGAAACCAAAATTTTATTGAAATTTTAGTCTATTCTTAGCAACTGTGACCTTGACCTTGTGGGTACCAACCCGGAAATCAATAGGCTTTTGTATTGGGTGATAAGCAAGCATGTGACAAAGTTTGGTTTTGATCCAATGTAGTATACTCAAGTTATCATCCGGAAACTAAAATTTTATTGAAATTTTAGTCTATTTTTAGCAACTGTGACCTTGACCTTGGGGGTACCAACCCAGAAATTGATAGGGTTCTGTCTTGGGCGATAAGGAAGCATGTGACCAAGTTTGGTTTTGATCCTATGTAGTATACTCAAGTTATCATCCGGAAACCAAAATTTTATTGAAATTTTAGTCTATTTTTAGCAACTGTGACCTTGAACTTGAGGGTACCAACCCAGAAATTGATAGGGTTCTGTCTTAGGCAATAAGGAAGCATGTCACCAAGTTTGGTTTTGATCCGATGTAGTATAATCAAGTTATCATCCGGAAACTAAAATTTCATTGAAATTTTAGTCTATTTTTAGCAACTGTGACCTTGACCTTGGGGGTACCAACCCATAAATCAATAGGGTTCTGTCTTGGGAGAAAGCAAGCATGTGACCAAGTTTAGTTTTGATCCTATGTAGTATACTCCAGTTATCATCCGGAAACTAAAATTTTATTGAAATTTTAGTCTATTTTAAGCAACTGTGACCTTGACCTTGGGGTACCAACCCGGAAATCGATAGGGTTCTGTCTTGGGCAATAAGAGGGCATGTGACCAAGTTTGGTTTTGATCTGATGTAATATACTCAAGTTATCATCCGGAAACCAAAATTTCATTGAAATTTTAGTCTATTTTTAGCAACTGTGACCTTGACCTTTGGGTTACCAACTGAGAAATCGATAGGGTTCTGTCTTTGGTGATAAGCAAGCATGTGACCAAGTTTGGTTATGATCCGATGTAGTATACTCAAGTTATCATCCGGAAACCAAAATTTTATTGAAATTTTAGTCTATTTTTAGCAACTGTGACCTTGACCTTGGGGGTACCAACCTGGAAATCGATAGGGTTCTGTCTTGGGTGATAAGTAAGCATGTGACCAAGTTTGGATTTGATCGGATGCAGGATACTAAAGTTATCATCCGGAAACTAAAAAGATGGACGTACGTACGTACGGACGGATGTACGGATCAGGGTAAACCTAAATGCCCCAGACTGCCTAGCGGCGGGGGCATAAAAATTGCATCAAAATTGGACTAAAAAATAAAAAAATTAAAATTTTTGAGATTTGCCCCTTTTGGGCCCATTTAACTCATGAAGTACATGTGAGGTGAAATCCGTTGACATACTTCCTAAGGAGCACACTGAAAGAAACCCCATCAAAATCTGATAAATAATAAAAACTCTACAGCTAAATTTCTGAAAACACCCAATTTTGCCCTTTTTGACCCCTTTTTTAAAAACAGGAAGGGTCCCAATCTCCAAAACCAAACCCAGCCTTCCTTTTGTGCTAAAAACATTGTGTTGAAATTTCATAACAATTGATCGACTGAAACTTAAGTTATTGACAAAAAACAAAAGTGTCTACAGACGACGATCACGCCAACAGCAATGACGACGACAGCGCCATACCATTATACGACCTCAAAAATTTTTGCGGTCATATAAAAAGGCAACTACAAAATTTTGACAGCAAAATTTACTATAAATCTATGATATATCATCAGATCATGATCAGATCATTATGTCAATAAAGGGCTACGCCGAGCGCAGCATGATACGACCGCAGCATGTCGACCACTGAAATTTAAACAAGTGTTATTTTAAAGTACGTATGGACATACTAAAGAGATTGACACAATAATTAGATGGAAACAATAAGGAGATTGACCCAGAAATTAGCTGGACACAAACTAGGGAAAATAAAAATTAGCCCTTATGACTCCTTATGATTCCTCTTTGACCCCTTATAGCTCGGAAACAGTAAGAGCTACGCCAAATCCATTGACAAAGTACTGAAAGCTTATATCAAGAGGAATCCACAGAAAAAAATCCTGTCGAAATCCGATGAAAAATAAAAATTTAGGTAATATGTTAATTTGCAGTTTTGGCCCCTTTGAACCCCTATAGCTCAGAAACGGTAAGAGCTATGCCAAATCCGTTGACATACTTCAGAAAGCTAATATCAAGAGGAATCTAAAGAAAAAAATCCCGTCGAAATCCAGTGAAAAATAAAAATTTTAGGTAAACTGCAAATTTTGCAGTTTTGTCCCCTTTGACCGCTTATAGCTCGGAAACAGTAAGAGCTACACTAAATCCATTGAATACTACTGAAAGCTTAGGGCTTTTCCATTAAAATGCATGTACCAGGGTCGGAAGGCAATTTTCTATTACCCCCACAACCAAGAGTAATGGACAGGTATGAGTATAGCAATAAGATACAAAATTGACAAGAACCAACAAGAATTTTTATTTTCTGCCTTCCGACCCTGGTACATCTTTTTTAATGGAAAAGCCCTTATTTCAAAAGGAATCCAAAGAAAAAAATCCCATCGAAATCCGATGAAAATTAAAAATTTTAGGTAATCCGCAAATTTGCAATTTTGGCCCTGTTTGGCCCCTCATAGCTCGGAAAGGAAACTACTTAACAAAAATGTAATAATTGAGTGCTGCATTAATTTTTCATAAGGAATCCATTGAAAAAAACTGCATCAAAATCGGACTAAAAATATAAAAAAAACATTTTTTGGGGATTCCCCCTGTTAGGGCCCCATTTATCTCATGAACGGTACATGCGATATGAAATTCATTCACGTACTACTGGTTGGAAATTTAATAAGGAGCACACTAAAAGAAACCCCATAAAAATCTGATAAATAATAAATATTCTATAACCTAATATATGAGAACACCCAATTTTGACCCTTTTTTCAAAAACAGGAGGGGCTACAATACCCAAAAGCAATCCCAGCCTTCCCTTTGTGTCAAGGAACATTGTGTTAAAATTTCATAAAGATTGGTCAATCAGAACTTAAGTTATCGCACGGAAACGAAGTGTCTACAGACGCCGACGCCGCCGCCAGTATCATACCAATATACAACCTCAAAAATTTTTTTTGCGGTCATATAAAAACTGATCGAAATCCGATGAAAAATAAAGATTTCAAATATTTTGAAAATTTGCAATTTTGGCCCCTTTGAACCCTTGTAGCTCCGAAACCGTAAGAGCTACGCAAAATCTGTTGACATAGTACTGAAAGCTTATATCAGGAGGAATTTAAAGAAAAAAATCCCATCGAAATCTGATGAAAAATAAAGATTTCACATATTTCGAAAATTTGCAATTTTGGCCCCTTTGACTCCTTGTAGCTTGGAAACAGTAAGAGCTACGAAAAATCTGTTGACATTATACTGAAAGCTTATATCAAGAGGAATTCTAAGAAAAAAATCCCATCAAAATCTGATGAAAAATAAAAATTTTAGGTTATCTGTAAATTTACGATTTTGGCCCCCTTCGGCCCCTCATAGCTCGGAAACTGTAAGAGCTAAGCCAAATCCATTGACAAACTACTGAAAGCTTACTTCAAGAGGAATCCAAAGAAAAAAATCCCATTGAAATCCGATGAAAAATAAAAATTTTATGTAATCTGCATGTTTGCAATTTTTGCCCCGTTTGGCCCCTCATAACTCCAAAAGGAAACAAATTATCAAAAATCTGATGCTGCAGTGCCTATTCATTTTTCATAAGGAATCCATTGCAAAAAACGGCATCAAAATCGGGACTTAAAATAAAAAAATAAAATTTTTAAAATTCGCCCCTTTTGGACCCCATTTATCTCATGAACGGTACATGCGACGTGAAATCGGTTGACATACTACTGATTGGAAATTACCTCAGGAGCACACTGAAAGAAACCCCATCAAAATCCGATAATTAATAAAAATTCTACAGCTAAATAGGTGAAAACACCCAATTTTGCCCTTTTTGGCCCCTATTTTAAAAACGGGAGGGGCCATAATAACCAAAACCAATCCACACATTCCCTTTGTGCCAAGGAACATCGTGTTAAAATTTCATAAGGATTGATCAACTTGAACTTGAGTTATTGACCAAAACTTAAAGTGTCTACAGACAATGACGCCGACGACGACGACAACGACAGCGCCATACCAATATACGACCACAAAATTTTTTGCGGTCGTATAAAAAACTTGATGGGTGTTCCATGGAACACTTGTGTCGCCTGCACTACAGAAGAGCCATTTTTTGGCAAAGTGAACCTCTAAAATCTTAAAAATCAAAATTTTAGGTATCAAGTACACAATTAAATCAAGTGATCAACAAATTCTGAAAGGTTGGTTGGAATATGACCTCTAGTTCTGAAAAAGTACCACATTAACAAACTAAATTGACAAATGAGCTATTTTGGCTCAGTGAACCTCTAAAATCTGTAAAATCAAAATATTACGTATCAGATGCACAACAAGATCAGGTAAACAACACATCCTGCAAGTTTGGTTGGAATCTGACTTATAGCTATGATGGAATTGAGGATAAACTAAGCAGAATAACAAATGAGCAACTTTGGCTCTGTGAACCTCTAAAATATGTAAAAGTATCCGGTGCACATCTTCACCAGGTGAACAACATCTCCTGAAAGTTTGGTAGGAATTGGACCTGCAGTTTTGAAGGAGTTGCGGATTCAAAAACTGACAGATCCACAGATGAGCAATTTGGCTCCGTGAACCTCTAATATCCGTAAAATCAAAATTCTAAGTATCAGGTGCACATCTACACCAAGTGAACAACATATCCTGAAAGTTTGGTAGGAATTGGACCAGCAGTTTTGAAGGAGTTGTGGATTCAACAAGTGTGGACCCAAATTGATGTCTCGCCCGTCCCTTCATGGTCGCAAAATTGATGTGAATTCTCAAACTGACTAAATCAGAAAATAAAACATATTCGCTAGACTGTGAAATTAGGGTAAGTGACAAAGGCAATAGAGCAGACTGTCATGAATCACCAAAAAAAA
>MJUU01072860.1:0-15609 GCA_002080025.1 Modiolus philippinarum
AGAATAATTTTGTCGTAATACAATAAGGGTTTAAATAAAAGGTGCATTGGCAAATTTGTTTTGCCCGACCCTGACGGGCCCACGGCGAGTAAGCGGAAGTAATCACTCGGCATATTTTTTACTCCTTGTATTGTTTTAAAATTATTCGTATTAGACTATTCTGAAAAATATACGGGAATCGTTGTCATTTTTTATAACCCGAATATTTATTAGATAAAAAATTATGAGTGTATTTCAGGTAGGAGGGTGCATAACCGTTGTGGTAAGTAATAATGATCGACTTTTATAATAAAAAATCAGGTAAAAAAAATGCTTGCATATGATTTGACCAATCTAAAAAAAAATAAAAACAAAGGTGTATGGTTTTTACGAAATACTTGATATTCAAGGGGAAATCGTATATTTATATTATCCTTTTAGCAATATATTCGTTATAGAGAGAGTAACTGGTGACGACCTGTCAGAGTTACTAGAAATATATAGGAATCAAAAGTATAGAACCAGATATACACGTCAGTGTTATGTATAACCTGTGTTATGCTTAAACCGCAAGCAACGTAAAAAATGTGAGTGAACTAAGAATCTAGCCCGTTTTACCCGTCTCAACTGTAGTGAATAACAAATCTTACATGTTTATTTATTCTCGTTAGTCCCGTAGATAGTAGTTGATATGGGAAAAAGCCGTAGGTTTTTGAAAACATGTTTTCAAAAACCTACGGCTTTTTCCCATATCAACTACTGGTAACAGATTTATTCTTGGCTTGGCCTTTTATAGCACCGAAAAAACATATGAATGGACGTCCTCAGACTTTGCCGTTTTTAGGCGATTTAGTTTCGGTTTAGTGATATCTTAAGATTATTTCTGCAATTCCACATAGAGTGTCAGTATGGGGACCTACATGTATATCGTGTAACAGAGTCCGGGATCTCTCGCATGCCAAGTTCCTGTTTGACGGAACTTAGAATATTTTTTGCTGATCAGGGTCACAATAAACTTGTCACATTTTTCTCGGGAACCACATGTCCCAGCCTTCTGAAATTTAGCATGAAGTATCAATATGGGGAAATATACTGTGTAATAGAGTTTTGGATCTCCCGCATGCCCACTTCCTGTTTGACGAACTTAGAATATTTTTGAGTCTTGAAAATTTCTATCATGTTTTTCTTAGGAACCACAGATCCCTGCCTTCTGCAATTTGGCATGGAGTATCAGTATGGGCACCTTGCATGCTCACTCCCTGTTTGATGGAACTTAGAATTTGTTTTTCGTTATTAAGCAGGCGACACATGTCTTCCCTGGAAGACTTACTGCTAAGTTTTACATATCACTGTTCAAATCGAGACAATTGATACAACTCTGAAATCCAATACAAATTTATAAAAGCTAACATGACACATGGTTGTGTTCGTTGTCATCAATGCCAATACAGCTTCTACAAGTATTGTTATAGAAATTTCGACATTTTGAGCAATATAATTTTTTTCAAAATGCTAAAAGGAATAACTAGTATATGCAATTTTCCAGGTCAGGTTTTTTTATCAGTCAGGGACAGGGACTTCCTTATTGTTTATAGTAGGAAAGTGTTGATTCCATGGCGACTGTCATGTAATAATGTATGAACATTGCATCTGTTTTGTTAAAGATGTCTTACTGAATTAAATATCTTATCAGCGGGGCAAGGACAAACCGCAAAAGTCCCCCCACAAAAGCCCCTGGCAAAAAAAAACAAACAAAAACAGACAAAAGTCCCCTTTATATACCCTGCATTGTATAGAATTTTTTTTTCTTGGAAGTTCTGATATAATTAAAAAATACGCAAATAATAACAGATTTCAAGTATTTCTAAATATTGAAACCATCTATTTTATTTTATTCATTGATTATTTTTTTATTTTTTTGTTTTCTTCTCAACTTAAATAACCGAGTCAGATGCCCTGCATTGCTAGACTTATGAGGGCAGGAAGTCACCAACCAGCTGAATGACCACAACCTTGGACCTGAGCTGTCACGCTAACAGGTTCTTTGTGTCACATTGAGCGACGTGCTTTGACACTGAAGAAACTCCTAAGCAGATAGTAAGCACAAATGTTATTAACGTTACAGAGTGTATAGCAGCCCAGTTACCACCAAGCAGACATATAAAACATGGGATACTACGTAACAAGAAAAAAGCTGGTAACTCCTCGTACTGTGGTAATTCCAGAGAATACAAGGTGACTAACAGCGACATCTTTTTGTATGACAGTGATACTGAAGTTTTCCACAGAGACCAACCTTAGAGCATTACAACTACTGGACACTGGTTTGCAGATTGATCTTTAAACGTTGCACCTGAGCTCTTTATCAAGTGTTCTTGGTTGACAAGAACATTACGCCTTGCTTTTACACTCTCCTGCCCGTGTTTCTGATGAATTTTTGGTTTTTGAATTGTTCTGTTTTGGACTTATGGGTTGGTTCTCACTATGCATTAGCTAGTGCTAAACAGATTTTTGTAACTTAAGAATTATTAGGTCTTTAGTCAGGGCGAGAGGGGCATTTGTCCTCTGAATGTGCATTCCTCATTCAGGAAAAAAGCCCCCATTTTATACCAAGATACCAATTTGTCTGGGAAGCACTTGTCCTAAAAACCCGCCATTGTATTCCCGCCATTTTCGGTTTTTACATGTTTCTTACAAATATCTTTTTTCCCGATTCGGTGACCCTATTATTTTATTTGCTTAACCCGTTGAGGAGGTTAGACCCTATCTTCTGTGAAAATATTATCAAATTATCATATTTCAGTTTTTTTTGCGATCAGCGATTTTGTCGTATTGTAAGTACCTGACAAAAATGACGGGAACTTCAAAATTGTGCCGTTTATACCAAATGTTCGGGAACGGTAAGAAACACAAGTGTTTTTACTGTACTGAGCCGGACTCAGCGAGCTTAACCTAGTTCGTTGGCCCAATTCAAAATAAAAACCCAGTGTGGATCAACTATTTTAATTAGCCGGTGAACAATTGGTAAAAACCTGAAAAATACAATAATTAACAATCATAAGTTATGTATCCAAATTAATGAGAATTTATAGTCATCTTAGGTTACCGTAATTATGAGTAGAATATCAACATATTTAAATACACAATAATTTGCATAAATAAACACAAATATGAATACAGTTGAATTGCTGTAATACACGGAATATGTGTTCCATAATTATATCTGGATGTATTTAAATGTCGCTAGTTGCTTGCCGTACATTCTATATTTATACGAATTATGCAACTGAATAACGGTTGTTTATCTTCCTCTTTTAGACGGAAATAATACATAAAAACTTTAAATACTTTGTTGAAAGTTGTAAATATAATTATAATCAATAGTTGTACGTTTCTGTGTGAGATGAACATTCCGTTAAAATCGATATTTATAGCAAATTATGTAATCAACGTGTAGAGCTGATATTCACAATAAACTGTTGTGTAGTAACGTTAAATGGATCAATCTTCATCCAAATATAATGAAAATATAATGTAAAACTTACACTGGTATTCCAACTAACCCTAACCCAAGTTCCAAACTTATATCTGGACATTCATAAATCTACGTTCTGAATACGATTGAGAAAGGTGGAATAGGGAAACGAAACCAATTATTTAAAATACACACGGTGCGTTCGAAATGTCTCCATGTTTGACATGACTATACACTAATTGTGACAATACACTCCCCGTCTGATATCTACTTGATATCACTATTATTTAAACTAACAACAGAAATTTATCATACTATTCACAATATTCCTGAATTTAATTTATATACATTTTATACACTATCCTCCACCAGAAGAATTATCTCGGTGATCGGCCGAGTATACACTGTCGGCTTTCTGTTGACTATCAAACGGACTTCTACTTTCCTGACGTGATCATCAGAACTTTTAATTGCGTTGACAATTCTTCCAATCGGCCATTCATTACGGCATATACTTTTGTCCTTTACAAGAACGACGTCTCCGGTCTTCAAGTCACGTTGACTGTCGGTCCACTTCTGCCTCTGTTGTAGTTGAGGGAGATATTCTTTCCTCCATCTAGACCAGAACATGCTGGCTAACGCTTGAACTCGTTTCCATTCATTTCTGTACAAGTCTTTCCTGTCGGTTGATTCGGGAATAAACTTGTGTTGAGTCTTTTGAGTCAATAGCATAGCTGGGGTTAATATCAATGGTGACTCAGGATCGGTTGATGCAGGCGTAAGTGGCCTTGAGTTGATAATGGCGCAAACTTCCGCCATTAATGTGTTGAGCACATCATGCGTTAAAGTGTGTCCTGTAGATCCAAGGAGCATGGAGTCTAATATTCTTCTTACCATGCCGATCATACGCTCCCAAGCTCCACCCATATGGGATGAGTGAGGAGGATTGAAAATCCAGGATGTCCTGGAGTCTGATAAATAACGTTTGACTGGCCCATCTTCCACGTTGATCGGGTTTACATTTAAGTCATTTACAGCTCCAATAAAGTTGGTTCCACGGTCAGACCTAAATATCTGTACTTCTCCTCTTATTGATGTGAAACGTTTGACTGCATTGATAAATGCAGAGGAGCTCATTTCTTTGACCAGTTCTATGTGGATGGCTCTGGTTACTAAACAAGTAAACAAGATGGCCCAACGTTAGGAGTTGGTACATCCACCACGTGCTTTTCTTGTTACTATCGTCCAAGGTCCAAAGGCGTCCACTCCTACATTGGTGAAAGGAGGTGCTGGATCAAGACGATCCTCAGGCAAGTCTGACATAATCTGACATTCTTCTTTACCTCTTAACTTACGGCAGGTAACACAGCTACGAATTAGAGAGGATATCAACCGTCTAATTCCGGTTATCCACCAACCTGCAGATCGAATTGCGCCATCTGTAAGGTGATGACCTTGATGTTTGGTCTTCTCATGATAGTGTCTAACTAGAAGAGTGGCGATGTGGTGACGTCCGGGTATAATTATAGGCATCTTTTCTTTAATACCCAAGTCTGATTTAGCAATGCGTCCGCCAACTCTTAAAAGTCCCTTTTCATCCAGATACGGATTGAGGTTGGCAATCGAACTTCTTTTACCAATAGGTTTCTTGTGACTCATACAATCTATCTCATCTTGATAAACTTCACGTTGTACTGAAGATATGATGAGGTCTTCTGCTTCTTGAAGTAAGGTGTCAGGTTCAAGCTTTGAACTCCCGTTCAGATGTAAACGGGACGAACGTTTCAGGAATGCAATTCCACGTATAAGGGCACTCCAGTCTGAGAAGTGCTGGAATCTCTCAGTCTCTATGTTAGGAATATCTGGTGTTGCGAGTGTTTTGGCAACAGAAATCTCTGGGGAAACATGAGGACGAATCTCACTATCACTGTCTGGGTCTACAAGCTGGTATACGACCCCAGAGTTTTGACTGGGTTCACAAGAGAGAAAGCGTTTAGGTCCTAATAACCACTCACTATGATGAATGTCACTAGCTGGCAGTGATCTTGTGGCTGCGTCAGCAGGGTTTTCACTTGTGTTCACGTAATTCCATTGTTCTGTACTGCTGAACTTTCGTATTCTTTCTACTCTATTTCCAACATAAATATAAAATCTTCTGGTGTCGTTGGAGATGTAACCAAGTACGCCCTTGCTATCTGTATAGTATTTGACACAATCAATGGACAGGTCTAGCTGTTCTAATGCACACTGTGCAACTTCTACTGCCAAAACTGCAGCACAAAGTTCCAAACGAGGAATTGTGTGTCCATTTGTTGGAGCAACTCTAGCCTTTCCCAATACAAAACCAATTTTGGGATTACCATCTTCATCTATTGTGCAAAGAAAAACTACAGCAGCTACTGCCTTTTCTGACGCATCTGAGTAAACGTGAAGTTCTTTGATTACTGCTTGGCTGAGGTAAGGTACATAAGACGTGGTATACGTAATGTCTCTAGTTCTTGCAGTTCGTCTCGCCAAGCTTTCCACTCTGAAGCAATATCATCCTGGACTGGTTCGTCCCAATCAACTGTTGTTGAAGTCAGTCTTCTTAGAATCAGCTTCCCTTGGATGATCACTGGAGCCAAGAATCCAAGTGGATCATATATGCTGTTTATCGTAGATACTACACCTCGTCTTGTTATAGGTTTCGTGTCCAGCGATAGCTGGAATAGGAACATGTCTGTGTTGACATCCCATATTAATCCAAGGCTACGCTGGAGTGGTTTATTGTTGGCTTCAAGATCTAAATCTTTCAAGTTTGTAGCTAAATCAATCGTTGGAAGTGCAGACATAACTTCAGCAGTGTTGGATGCAAACTTGTGCAAACGGAGATTTCCGTACTTCTTCAATGCTGCTTGAGTGTCTTTGACGACTTTGATGGCCTCTTCTGCTGTTGGGTATGATGTTAATCCATCATCAACATAAAAGTCTTTAGTCACAAAATCTGTAACATCTTGGCCGTACTCTGGCTCTGCGGCCTGTACTGTCTTACGTAGCCCCAACGTTGTCACTGCTGGGGACGGACTGTTGCCGAAGACGTGGACTCTCATTTGGTACTCTATCAATCCCTTATCAATATCATTGTCTTTATACCACAGGAATCTTAGGTAGTTTCTGTGATCTTCTCTCACTACAAAGCAGTGAAACATGTGCTGAACATCAGCAGTAACAGCAACCATCTCTCTCCTGAAACGTATCAGGACTCCCAGTAAGCTGTTTGATAGGTCTGGACCAGACATCAAAACACTGTTTAGGGATACTCCGTCAAACTTTGCGGAGGAATCGAACACACCCCTGATCTGCTGAGGTTTCTTGGGATGGTATACTCCAAACAACGGTAAATACCAACATTCTTCTTGTTCTTGCAATGGCGGAGCAACTTCCGCATGGTTGTTGTATAATATCTTTGACATAAATTGTATAAAATGTTCTCTTTTGAGAGCGTTCCTCCTCAGACTGTTTTCAAGGAATTCCGCTCTTTTAACAGCTTGTTGCCTGTTGTTTGGAAGTCGTTGTCTTGGTGTCCGAAATGGTAACGGAGATACCCAACTGCCTGTGGAGTCTCTTAAAAACTGGTTGTCCATTTGTTTCATAAAATGTTTTATCTTCATATGACATTCCTGGTTTGTCGTCATCTTTCGTCTTAGCAAAGATATCATATTCTGGTATGTCTACTGTCTTGGTTGCAGTATTGAAACAAGCGGGATCTGGTTCCCGTACACAAATTTTACTTTCACATGGTCTTAGTGTCGTAGGTTGGCCAGATGGAAGGACAAATGTTTTATTCACAGATAAGTCTGGAGTTGCATGTTGGTAGTCCAGACAGATCTCTCCGATGACTACCCAGCCCAGCCTTAATTTCTGGGCAAAGGGTGATCCAGGTGGTCCATATCTATAATCTAGGACATGATGGACTTCGGGAAGGTCTCTTCCTATGAGCAACATTATCTTCCTGCTATCTTTGATTTGCGGGATTCTTCCAGCTATATCTTTCATATGTGGAAAGTGTACGGCAGAATCTTGTGACGGGATTTCGTCTCTGCTGCTTGGAATATAATCACATTCTACCAAAACTGGCAGTTCTAACTCTTCATGTCCGTGTAAAGATTGGACTATAAATCCTTTGGCTCTTCTGCCACCGGTGGCAATACGACCTGAACAAGTGGTCAGGGTATAATTTTCTGGTTTGTCTTCAATGTTGAAGAGTTCAAAAAACTCTGGTGATGCCAGGGACCTGTTACTTTCGTCATCAAGAACTGCATACATTTCAATGGTTATGCTTGGGTTGTCCCTATGATGAACTCTGACAGGGATGATCTTTGCACATGATTTGCATGTGTTATTTCCATAGATCTCTGTACAAGATGAATTTACTGTTCTGTCAGTACTGTTGACATTACTTGCCTCCCCGCCGTTCTGTTGCACGGTCTCCCCGCCGTGATGTTGAGCGGGACCAACTGAAGATGCCTTCCTGACTATGTGTAAGGCAGTGATGTGTTGCTTGCTTCCGCAGTCTCTGCAGGAAATCTTCGCCTTGCAGTCTCTGCTCCTGTGGGTTGTAGAGGAGCAACACCTAAAACATAGGTTGTTTTGTTTGAGGATTTCTCTCCGCTCCTCAATTGATTTGGACTTGAATCCTCTACATTCATCTAAAGAATGTCTTGTGTTATGTATAATGCACCTGTCTAGTGCTTCATTCTCTGTACACTGGGGCAGGGTACTCCTAATGCCTTTGCTGGGTTTATCGACATCAGTCTTGTGAGATGCTACCCGGGTTTTGGCCACGGGTGGTTTTCTTCCGGAATACCTTGAAGTTGTTTGCTGTTCTTGTTCATAACAAAATCCGGGATCATTTTTGATTTTGCTCATTTCCCAAATGAATCTGGAGAATTCTGCGAACGGTGGAAATGGTACATCCTTGGACGACTTATACCTTGCGGCTCTCGTTGTCCACTTTTCTTGGAGTCCATAGGGTAGCTTACTGACAATTGGCCTGGAGAGAGATGGTTGCTGTAACTGTTGTGAGTCAGACACTTTGCTTCATCAACAACTGACTTGAAGCTATTTTTCCACACAAAGTAGGATTCAGCACGGTCGTTGAAATTAGTAAGACCAGATAACAGTATTTCCTTATGTGATAAGTGCTGACGTGATGGTTCAAATGCTGGCGCATCTCTGTTAAGCTGAAATGTAACAGACTGAGATCTTCGAGGTGGTCCAGCATAAGCAAGAGTAGATGTTACCTCTGGTGCTCCATATACTACTGTTGGAGTTGACGTAACTTCCTTCTGTCTGGAGAACCCATATACTACTGTTGGGTTTGACGTAACTTCCGGTGGTCTGGAAGCCCCATATACTACTGACGGGATATTTTGTGCCTCCTCATTTGAAACATTGAAGGAGTGTTCTTCAACATATCGTTGAACCCGTTGTAGCGGGTCTGCTTCCTCTATGGGCAACTGACTTCGCTGGTCTTCACTATCAACTCCTGTTTGACTACTATCGTCATCCAGGATCTTTGCCTTGGTTTCTGCCACGACAGATTCTTTTCTTGCATCTAGCAATGTTTGGTCGGCCTTTAACTCGGCTCTCTTCTGAGCTGCTGTTGCTTCCATCACAGCCATCTCAGCCTTTCGACGAGCTGTTGTTGCCTCGATTTCAGCCTTCTGACTAGCTGTAGTTGCTTCCATTTCAGCCTTAGTTGTTTCCATTTCAGCCTTTTGACGAGCTGTAGTTGCTTCCATTTCAGCCTTTTGACGAGCTGTAGATTCTTCTAACATGGCTTCCTGCTTTCACAGAGTGGCCTGTTTTTCTGCAAAAGCTAGACTTGCCTTCAGAGCTTCTGCCTTTGCCTTCTTTCGTTTTAACAGACTGGAAGCGTCTGTACATGTAGACGTCCCACCTTGTAATTTGTATTTACTATTGTGGGACGATGAGCTGCTACTAGGTGCCTTTGGTGTTTTCTTAGGCGTCAGAGCTTGGCTTGTTTCCTGTAGATTAAGCAGGGCGGCATCTATCTTTTGTTGCCGGAAGCCTGACAATGTTGCGCAGGCTTCAAATTCAAGTTTGCTGTCTTCTGTCCTGCTTGATTTCAGGAAGTCCTTATAGGCCCTGACAATATTTTTCACATGTCTGTGAATACTGTTCTTGCCCTTTCTCTGTAAGTGTCCGGACCCTGGTGTCCGGAACTGTTGAAATGGCTCCTCGGGCATTTCTGTCTGATTAACACTCATTGTGATGAACGTTGTCTAATCCAGTTGTAGCTGTGTCGCCTGGAACAGGAACGGTGTTACCGTAGTTGAGTGACGGTGTTGTCTTCTGTCCGGGAACAGGAAGAAACAATGTCCTGTAACTGTGTTGCCTGCAGCAGGAACGGTGCTACCAGTGGTCCAAAATGAGGTCTGGAACTCAGGCTGTTCTAGTGTTTTTACTGCTCGGGAACGGTAGGAAACACAAGTGTTTTTACTGTACTGAGCCGGACTCAGCGAGCTTAACCTAGTTCGTTGGCCCAATTCAAAATAAAAACCCAGTGTGGATCAACTATTTTAATTAGCCGGTGAACAATTGGTAAAAACCTGAAAAATACAATAATTAACAATCATAAGTTATGTATCCAAATTAATGAGAATTTATAGTCATCTTAGGTTACCGTAATTATGAGTACAATATCAACATATTTAAATACACAATAATTTGCATAAATAAACACAATTATGAATACAGTTGAATTGCTGTAATACACGGAATATGTGTTCCATAATTATATCTGGATGTATTTAAATGTCGCTAATTGCTTGCCGTACATTCTATATTTATACGAATTATGCAACTTATCTTCCTCTTTTAGACGGAAATAATACATAAAAACTTTAAATACTTTGTTGAAATTTGTAAATATAATTATAATCAATAGTTGTACGTTTCTGTGTGAGATGAACATTCCGTTAAAATCGATATTTATAGCAAATTATGTAATCAACGTGTAGAGCTGATATTCACAATAAACTGTTGTGTAGTAACGTTAAATGGATCAATCTTCATCCAAATATAATGAAAATATAATGTAAAACTTACACTGTTATTGAACTAGGTATTCCAAGTTCCAAACTAATATCTGGACATTCATAGATCTACGTTCTAAATACGATTGAGAAAGGTGGAATAGGGAAACGAAACCAATTATTTAAAATACACACGGTGCGTCGGAATGTCTCCATGTTTGACATGACTATACACAAATTGTGACAATACACCAAAACTTTTATATTTTTTATTTTGTTGTAAATTATTGTTTTTCTACACACCATGAAGCATTTCAAATAAGTTTAGTTCATTCGAAATCTACAGTATAGTGAAAATATAGGCAATATAGTATATAATCAAAACCTTCAAAACAGGTAAATAAAGATGACGTCATAGCTCTAAAATCAGGTCGGAGAGCCCCCCTTTTTTCAGCTTAATTTAAAGCTTTCATCATTAATATTGTACAAAAGGAATATCAAGAAGATATCATATTGGCGTTTGAATAGTAGGATATGTCTTTAACTCATGCATGTTCGTGTATTTCAAGAAAAACGGCAAACATAACACACAATACCTATATGTAAGGAAGCTTAAATATGGCCAAGTATTTTTTCAAGATAGTATCTTGGATTCTAAATTTGACTGACTATTAGCGTTGCTCTGTCCTCTTTTTTAAAAGTGAAAATTAAGGTAAACTTTAACCTTTATTATTCATCCAGACAATATGGGCCAAGATAACCTAATCTTTTATCTAGAACCTTCTTACAGTATAAGGTACATTTACTGACAAAATGCCGTTAATTTGTCTGCTCTAATATCTCAGATCTAGACTGAAACAAAGGCAAGCATGCGTGTAATATGAGTCAGTTTGACCCAGTTTTTAATAGGAACCACGTAACTATCCAGGGAGCATCTAACTACATCATAAATCTGGTAACTATCCAAAGCTCATCAACCGACAAAATATCATAAATCTGCCTGCTCTAGCATCTCAGATCTGAATGAAGAACAACAATAGAAGCGTTGTTGCATAGCTTGGTTCTACCATGTATTTGTAGAGAGTTTGTCATATGTACATCTACTCATATCGTTTCATTGTTTACGGACATTTTCAGTTAGATCCACGTCTTCCCGGATTTGACATTACCGATTTTCCGGATTTTCTTACGCCACTCTGTTTTTTTTAAGATTTTTTTTTAGATTTCACACTGTTAGTGCTTTAGGTTTTTTTGCATTGTATTACAGTGTTTGTGTGTTTTGTGGGTGTATAGAGTCTTTGGTTGTTCTTGCTTTTTTCTTGTCTCTTGACTTTGATGTACATGTATTCTTGTGCTTTGTTCCTTCGGTATTCTACTGCCGTTATTTTACTTAAAACTATGACCCGATTCACTAATGCATGAAACATCAAGTGTTATCCACGATGCCTGTATTAACCAAAGCTTATTAAAATAATTGTATAATTGATAGTCATGCATGTGACAAAGTCATTTTGATAACTTTCATTCCTTTATTTGGTAGTAAAATTAATTGTAGCAATTCGTAAATAAATGAATGACCGACGGACGAGCTGGTATACGGGAATTTTGAGTCGTGTTCATTCCGACATCATTTTTGTGTATTATGCGAAAAAAAATTAATACATCTCTGGGGTTACATTGGATGTGGGGTTTCTCACCGTTCATTGAAGATCTTATGGTAGCTTTGAGTTGTTATTACTCCCCTTTGGGTCGTTGTCTCTTTGACACATTCCCCGTTTCCCTTCTTTTTTCTATCAATACCTTGGGATGGAACCACTAATTAATGAATGTTGAGCCAAGGGTGATTTATATTTAATCGATTTGTAGCGCTTCAGATTAATTGTTTTTGGTCAATTAAAATTTAGTTATTAAATAATTGTCATGCAGGACAAATTATAAGTACACTTCAATTTAATAAATAGTTTGTTTTTAGGTGGTATATATTTATATATTCAATAGGACTGGTCTCACTGGTATTTGAGGAGATCGTTTCCGCCTTCAATTACACGAGAGTTCCTATCTCGAAAGTCCCGTATTGGGCTAACGCTGAAGTTGATGATAACCTACTAAGCATTATATGCCCACATTAATGTACGGAATGTCTTGTATATTTACTATTACTGTCAGATTTTATTTAAATATATTTTATTCAAATAATATGAATAGGATTGGATAGCATCCTCTCCTTACAAATATACAGGTTAATATACAGTGAAAGGGACATAATTCAAAATATTTTACACATTGGAAATATTAATACATATATATTGTAATAATAATTTTTGCCCCTTCATAAAATTTTATTTATTAGAATAAATAAATTATGAACTTATTAGTATAATTGATCTTTTTACTATTTGTCTGGATACTTAAATCGGTTGCCAAAAGATGTCAATTAAGTAAGTGTACCCATTCAGAAGCTTTCTCCAAATTTGAAGTTGTATAGTAATGATTAATGATATATAAATAGAATGGGTTATATTTCATTAATAAGTATTTATCATTTTAATTTTTGTAAAAAAAAAGAATAAGGAAGAAAAATTAGCAAATGAAAAAACTTTCAAATTAATAGATTGAAGTCAAAAGTATTTTCTGAGTAAGAAAATATAATACTAAGTAAATAAAATAAAAATAAGAAAATAAAATACAATAAGAATCCGTACTAAATCAGTCCACAACTACAGTGTTTATTCAAAATTAGAAAATATTGTATTAAATAAATGAATGGATAGCAAATACTAAATGTTTCATTCTGCTTATAATTTAATAATTCATTCCCATATAAAATATAATAATAGTATAAAATATTTTGGATGCGAAAATCAACGTTGAGTTCGTTGCAAGCAATTTGCAATGGTATTCTTACAGTTGCATGAATAGTGCAGGGAATAAAAAGTGATAATTATCTTCAACCGTGTCCCTGCAGTGTGGGCAGAATGGTTTGTCAGACAAGAAATGGGAGTGTAGATGTGAATTTAGATTATTAGCCTCATTTCTTAGCTGGCAATATATCATGTTTTCTTTTCTGTTTCCAATATTCAAATATTCGGGATACTTTCTAAGATCAGAGTTTAAACTTCTCTTAAATGAAGGAATGGACTGACAGGACTTGACAGCTTCAGGAAAAGAATCCCATGCACATATAGTAATTTCTGTCCGATACCATGGAAGCATTTATTATATTTTTTTAGTCATTGAGGGTCATGGAGAATCTAAAGAATATTTTGCAAATAAAACCAGTAGTAAATTGCACAAAATAAAAGAATATAAATTCTACGAACCTCATCCCTCAAACTGTTTCCGATTGCTATTTTTGTTTAATTATCTTCTGCCATTGTTTGTCTCATCTGCTGAACACGATAGCATACATTTGTAGACGGTGAAAATTTATTTGTCTGTTATGCAGCCGTCGAACTTTGTACAGTCTTGACAAATGAAAGCAAGGTAGAAAATTTATGAGATATAGCAAACATTGCTATAATGAATATATAGTTTTAATGAAATATGCTTCGTAATTGTTAACTCGAATAAAGACCGACGAAATGATAACGTTATTATCTCTATATTTTGTTTATATATTGTCATTTTGGGACAGGTTCCAAAAGATATGATTAATTTTCAAGATGCTTAATTAGTGCAGCTTACAAATGTTATTTTATGCTACTTGTCACGACTGATTTAAACTTGTAGCGTCTGCTGGTCACTATAGCTACCGGTAATACGGTGTGTGCTGCCTCGTAATTAATCTGCTCTAGCATACCCTTCATGTACTCGGAGCAGTTTTCCCATATGACGTCAGCATATTCCAATATTGGGCGAATAAACGAAAAATACATGGTCTCAAGAGAACATCTGTCGACCATATTTTAAACGACGAAGTAAATTTAAACGAATTGTTACAGTAGCCTTTTTTTTATTTTTAGGCCATGTGAGCTTTTGCCATCACTCGGCGTCCGTCGTCCATCCGTCGTCCGTTAACTTTTATTCAAAGATCTTCTCCTCTGAAACTACTGGGCCAATACTAACCAAACTTAGCCTGAATCATCACCAGGGTATGCTCTTTCAAGTTTGTGATTTTTATGTCCGTAGACTAAACAACATGGCTGCTGTTACTAAAAATAGAACATAGGGGTAAATTGCCGTTTTTTGCAAATTACTCGAAAACCATTACAGATATCAAAATTCTGACATGGGGATAAAAATGATCAGCAGGATGAGATCTACCTGCCCTGCAATTTTAAAGAATATCCGTTTACCCGTCTTGGAGTTATTGCCCCTTTTTTCATAAAAATTTCAGTTTTTCGTTACTTTTTGTCTTAAATATTGAAAATGGTAGAAGATAGAAGTAAAGTTTATATTACAAAAATGGTCAGTATAGTAAGATCTACATGTCGTGCAATTTTGAAGGAAATCTGACAACCGACATAGGAGTTATTGCCGCTTTTTCTTTGAATTTTCACAATTTTTTAACGTTTTTATTTTTATTTCAAAAACTGTTTGAGATAAAGGTTCAATGTGAATTGCAAAAGTGTTGAGGTTTTCCAGAACTACAATTTCTACATGTACATATGTCCAGCAGGTTTGCATCTCAGCCAAGATGGCCGCCAGCCGGGAAGATTGTTCAACATAGGACCCTATGGGAAATGCATTCATAGATCTTTCCTCTGAAACCACTGAGCCAATGGGGACCAAATTTTGTCACAGTAGTCCTTTGGTGGTCCCCTTTACAGTTATGATTTTTACGTTTGTACCTCATCCAAGATGGCTGCCAGCATGAAGCACAGATTAACATAGGGACCCTACGGGAAATGCATTCAAATGTCTTCTCCTCTGAACCGACTGAGCCAATAGGAACCAAACTTGGTTACAATAGTCTTTAGATGTTTTCCTTCAAAGTTTGTGATTTTTATGTTCATACCTCATTCAAGATGGCCGCCAGCAGGGAACATAGCTTAACATAGCGACCCTATGGGAAATGCATCCAAAGATCTTCCCTTTGAAACTACCAAGCCAAACTGAACCAAACTTGGTCACAATAGTCCTTGTTTGGTCCCCTTTAAAATTTGTGATTTTTAC